>PVJD01007019.1:0-89821 GCA_004026545.1 Mormoops blainvillei | reverse complement strand
TCAGTGTTGTAATTAGCTGGGCATATACTGTCATGTACTATTTCTATTTGACACAGAAGCATTCAGAATCAAAATAATCAGATCACTTAAAACTGGTCAAGGCAATAAGATACAGGAGGAATGCAAGTGTTTGTAGAAATTAAAAAATGTGGACTTACTCCAAAACTGGGTGGAGAGTATCAAGATTTTTCTAAGGTTTTACTTGTTTTTAAGAGCTTTTAAGTAGAAAAGTTAAGATTACATTTCTATTATATTTATGCATTGCAATTAATAAAAATTAAAAGAAGAAAATAAATATTCTGATAGATTCTGTTATTTCATCTTTCTGCCACCGAAGATTGACATGAGTAAATGCCAGAGCACCTGAATCCCTCCTTAAACATCACTGTTTTCAGAAACCGAACTGTAGAGATTGTATTATGCAAAATAACAAGTCAAGGTTTCCTGTTGGTAACAATTTGAATTTCAGGAAATAAAAAAAATGAAGACAGGAAAATAGAACTATGGTCATATTACAGAAAAGCAAAATAGTTTAAATCAATAAAGTGGGAAGGAAGAGGGGGAGATACTTGAGCCATGTTTAGAGGTACAACACACAAGATTAAGTACCTTAATACAGAAGAGCATAAGCTAAAAGACTTCTATCACTACTTTTCGGAATTTCGTGATATAATTAAGTAAAGGAAAATCTTATCAATGAAGAATAATAGAAGGAAATGAAGAACATGTTTGAGAGTTGGGAACGGATCATAATATATCAACTTACAAGTTACTACTCTGAATAAACCAAGACAGAAAATTGGTACTGAGAAGTAGAGATCCTGCTATAACAAAATTCTGAAGTGTGGAAGGGACTTCAGAAGTGATTAATGAATAGAGGTTGGAAGAATTTCATGCTAGAAAAAGCCTACACTGTCATTAAAGGTAGTTCTGGTGAAGGGCCAGAAGGAAAAGGGGAGAATTGTAGAGAGAGCTTCAGTCTTCTCAGAGAATTCTGTTCCATCATGAACAAAGTGTTGGAAGAAATAAAGGTATCAGATGAAAATGAGGACCATAATATTGGGCAAGGGAGGAAAAGGTATCATTGGGATAAAGTGGCAGAGAATATGACTGAACTGTGTTCATGTTCTAGTTTTGTGGGAGATAAAACTTGTGAATGATGAAACTGGATATTTGGCTGAGGAAATACCTAAACAAAGTGTTTCAGCTTCTCTTGAAAGTTTTTGTAAAATACCAGAAGAGAGAAATGGCTTAAAGCTGGAATTGTTAATCAGAAGATAAGCAGGACTTAAAATTTTGGAATATTCTCAGACTATTCATATTGCAAAAAAAAAAAAAAGAAAAAGAAAAAAGAAAGAAAGAAAGAAAGAAAGAGAAAGAAAGAAAAAAGAAAGAAAGAAAGAAAGAAAGAAAGAAAGAAAGAAAGAAAGAAAGAAAGAAAGAAAGAAAGAAAGAAAGCATTTTAGTTAGAAAGAGAACACTAAGAAAGAACACTAAGGGTGTGGCCAAGTGAGCAATTGATAAGACAATTAGTTTGGGTGTGAACCAAAGACTTAATCAGCTACTTTAGCAGAATAATAGCCAATTTTGAGTAGAAGAGGAAAAAGACAGAAATGCTGCTGCACTTCTTAGATTTTGCAGGCAGGAACCACAGAGTTACTTAGCTGTAAATTCTTGCTATTCTTCAAGGCCTAGGAGAAAGGACCCCAAAGGTGATCCAGAGGTCATCTGGACAACTTCCTTAGTTTCAAATGGATTTTCACAGCAAAAGGAAATAATCAACAACATAAAAAGGCAACCAAGTGAATGGGAGAAGGTAGTTACAAGTTCTATATCTGACAAGGGGTTAATAGAAAATACATAAAGAACTCCCTTCCAAAATTAACCAGGCCCGACCCTGCTTCTCACAACTTAATATAAAAAGAAACAAACAAACAAAAAAAACCACTCTAACTGAAAAATGAACAGAAGAGCTGAATAGATTTTTTTTTTCTAAAAAACAATACAAATGGTCAAAAGGTACATAAAAAGGTGCTCAGCACTGCTAATCATCAGGGAAATGTGAATTAAAACCACAATGAAATATCACCTCACACCTGTCAGAGCAGCTATGGTCAAAAAGACAAGAGGTAAGTGTTTGGGAGTAGGTGGAGGAAAGGGAATTCTTTTACACCATTTTTGGGAATGTAAATTGGTATTGTCATAATGGAAACATTATGACATTTCCTCAAAAAATTAAAAATACAACTACTTTATGACCCAGTAATCCCATTGCTGGATATATAGCCAAAGTAAATGAATATAGATTCTGGAAGGGTTATCTGCACATTATGTTTATTGAAGCTTTATTAACAATAGCCAAGCTATAGAAACAACCTAAGTGCCCATTAAGGGATAAACAGATAAAAAAGATGTGGTGCGTATATGTGTGCATGTATATATATACATATATAAAAATATATATGTTATATATGTATGTATATATAATATAATGAAATATTATTCAACCATGAGAAAGAAGAAAATCCTGACATTTGGGGTAAAATGAGTGAAAATTAAGGGTATTATGTGAAGTAAAATAATTCAGAGAAGAACAAATACTGTGTGATATCACTAATATGTCAAATTTGAAAAAGCTAAACTCTTAGAGATTAGAGGGGTAGTTATCAGGGGTGAGAGGATGGAGTAAATTAAATTTTCATCAAAGGGTATACATTTTCAGTTTCAAGATGAGTAAGCTCTGGGGATCTACTATACATTATGGTGATTATAGTTTATAAACTTCAACATAACTTGAAAGTTGCTAAGAGAGTTTATCTTCTTTTTTTAATCTTAAATGTCCTCAGTACAAAAAAGAAGTGGTAATTCTGAGATGTGAAAAAGGTATTAGCTAAAGCTATGGTGGTAATCATATTATAATGTACAAATATATCAAATAAACACCTTGTACACCTTAAACTTGTACAATGGTATTTGTGAATTTCAGCAGGCTGGACAGCCTGTGCCCTAAGCCTTAGGGGACTGACCTTTCCCTAGCTGAGATGCCCAAGGGTATGGCTACCTCCACCTTGATTTCTAAGAATGTACCATTGGGGGCTGCAGGCATATGACACAAGCAAAGGGCTCACTTGGGAGCCTGGTCACTGCAAGAATCTCTGCTAATAAAAGGTCTCCTGGAGGAAGCGGAGAAGGGCCACAACTTGATCAAGACCAGTAGAGACACCTGTGTGCAATTCCACCTTGCTACAGTGGCTGCTCATAAGGGCTGCACCCATTGATGCCATGGGAGTCGTAATTCTCCAGTGTGTCCAGAAGGAGGAAGCTCGACCCCAGTGGGCCTTACATTTTTAAACTTGTTCAGGACCTGTTGTCCCTTTGTTTTTCTCATATTTCTTTCTTTTGAAATGGGAGGGTTTGGGTTTTGTTTGTTTTTCCCATATGTATGTCCCATCACATGTTTTGGAAGTACATAATTTGCTTAAGTTCACAGGTTTAATGTTTGAGAACAATTGGCCTCAGATGACTCATCTCACCCATATCTGCTTTAGGTTATATTTAGATAAAACTTTGAATTTGGACTTTTGAATGGGTGCTAGAATGAGTTAAGACTCTTGAGTCTATTTGGATGAAATGAATGTATTTTGCATGCAAGGAGCACATGAATTTTGGGGTGTCCAGGGTCAGAATGCTGTGATCTGAGTGTTTGTGTCTCTCCAAAATTCAGATGTTGAAAATCTATTACCCAAGGTGATGATATTAGGAGCTGAGGTCTTTGAGAAGCAATTACTTGTGAGGGCAGAAATTTCAGGAATGGGATTAGTAACTTTAGGAAAGAGACCTTGGAGGCATCACTTGCTCCTTCTACCATACCAGAATACAGGAGAAGCCTGCAACCAGGAGGAGGGCCTCACCAGACTATGCTGGGACCCTGCTCTTGACTCAGCCTCCATAGCTGTGAGAAATACATTTTCATTGTTCATAAGCTATCAACTGTCTGTCTGGTGCTTTGTTACAGCAGCCTGAAAAGGCTGGAAGACGATGACTTTTTGTTTGTTCGCTTTGTTTCAAACAGCATGGCTCTGATTAAAGGGACAATTTTATCATAGCATCTAGATGGGGCATATAAAGTTTTTAAATTTTATTTTCTTGGATGAGAGAGAAAAACATTTTATATGCTTCAAGGAAATAGTTTTGAACAATGGGATGAAAGAAAGTAGAGAAGAAAGAGAAAATCACTAGAGCAGCAAAGCCCTGTTGATTGGGGTAGAATCAAATGGAATACTACAATAATAATAAAAAGCATATAATATTATTCCTTTATAGAGAAGATAAAAGAAGCTGAAATGTAAAAATAATTTTATTAAGATAACATACTAGAAAATAGTACTTGGTCCGTCCTATTCCAAAGCCCACTCTCTGTCTCTCTTTTTCACTGCATCATTTTACTTCTGAATATTCTGTACCTTACAAAAAACATTAACTTGTTTTAGGGAGTAAACAATAATTAAAGCAAATAAAAGAATTTTACTGCAGTAAAAATTGCAAGGATTTCCAAGAATTTATAAATGGCCACTATTTTGCTTTGGCATAAACATTTTTGTCTATGGTACTTGATGTCTTAATTTTTTTCAATATGATAGCTAAATTCTACTGAAAATACAATAAAGTGAATGTACCTAGACAAACACTAATAACAAACTAACAAATGGGTTTAACAACTTGAATTCAAACAACTTGCAATATACTGATAGCCATTAGGATTTACAAAAGTGCAATTGGAAAGCAGCTGCTAGAATAAAATGAAAATCAGCATCTCTATTGTTATATTTGCAACTGTTCTCTATTAATTAATGTAGAGCTTGTTAATTATAAGGTATAAAGTTGTAAGACACTACAACTTAATGTTTTATTTATGAATATATAAGGATATGATCAATTAACAAACAAATAACAGGCCTATAATAGACCATATGTTGTTCAAAAAAATTAATATGAGAAGACCTTTCTGATTTAGAGCCTGTTGTCCTTGTGGGTTTATTATACTGGTATTATACAGTCGTTCCAATGTTTTAATAAGTCAGGGGTTAATATAGCCCAGGGTAAAAGAGCACATATGCTTATGACATTGAGGTAGATAATATAGAGAAATAAAGGATATTTAATTTAAGAAATAATACACATAAATGTAAAAAATAGTGAAGACCAGATTGCTGACCAAACATACCAATCATTACTACTTTGAATTGATGTTATATAATGAAGTACAAGTATCCCACACTTTTTCAAAAGTTTATTTGGCATCATTTCACTTTTACCGAGCACTTGCATTTATCTGTCCCTGTTTCTGCTAATGAAAAGAATTTTGAAGGTTTTTGCTTTTACAACCAAAAAAAAAAAAAGGTTCAAAGAGAAAGTAGCATTCAGTGTTTGCTTTGCAGCAATCCATTTGGAGGCAACATGCACACCCCCCAGCGAGAGCGACACGGCCAGACTCCTTCCCCAAAACTACACTCAGCATCTCTGCCTCAGTCCACCACAGCTTTGAACTGTGTATGTGAGCCTCTGTGTTTTATCTTGATTTATTTTGTGCATCTGTTAGCAAGATGTGTCCTAAGGTAATGGCTTTTTTGTTTTACACCATTTCTATAAAAAGACTTCATAGGAATGCTCTACTTGGACAAAGCAGGGAAAGCCTATAATAAAGAACCACTATTACCATTCGTTGATATTTCAAATTTAATGTGACAATTAGTTATATATGTGAAGTTTACAAATTATCGGACTTTGACAAAAACTAAAACTTGCAAAAGTCACTGTGTAAGTTCAATAAAATATATATTTTATAATCATTACAAATAAATGGATAGTATTCATTAGCTTATCCATTTGGGGTGCCAGTTGTCTATCACTGATGCTGTCAGTAAATAGGTTACTTCCATGATGGACTATCACGCATCCATCATGTGCTAACCTCACAGGTATACTAGAGCATAACATGGATTAAATTAAGCATTTGCAGAAGTCGGTTGTAGGTTGAATTGTGTCATCCAAAAAAAATATATGTTGCATTCCTAACACCTGATACCTCTAAATGTAACCTTATTAGGAAATAGGATCTTTGCAGATAGAACCATGTCGAGATTAATTTATTAGCTTGGGTTTTAATCCAATAAGACTGGTGTCTTTAAAAGTAGAGAAAGACAAAAATTGAGACACACATCAGTAACACCATGTGACTAGACTAAGGAGGCAGTGATTTTCAGTGATGTGTCTATAAGCCAAGGAACTAAAAGCATTGTAGGCAACACCAAAGGCTAAGCAAAAACCATGAAGCTGACAGTTCCCTAGAGACTTCAGAGAGAGAATAGCCCCATTGCTAACTTGATTTTGAATTTCTAGCTTCCAGAACTGTGAGAGAATAAATTTTTCTTGTTCTAAGCCACTGAATTTATGGTACTTTATTACAGAAGAGCTAGGAAATTAGTACATCTATCTCTAAAGCGGAACATTTTATGTGTACATTTGGGATAAAAATAATAAAGATGAATATCAATATTCTAGCGTGGTGAAAGACTGAAGGCCTTCCTGTTAAAATCACAGGCAGGGCACAGATATATGCACATACCATATTTATTCAACATGGTGCTATAGGTTATAGCTAGTAGAATAAGGCAAGAAAAACATTTTTAAAATCATATAAATGGGAAAGGAAGAAGATTTTTTTATTTGCAAATGGAATTATTTTCTCTGTAAAAAAATAAAGTGCTACCAAAACTGACAGAGTTTAGCAAGTCTTCACATAAGTTCAACACATGATATCAATCATATTTGTATACAGTAACTGTGAACAAATGAAAATCAAAATTAAAAGAAATAACAGTACCATTAATGATAATATTAAATGTGAAATACTTAGGGAAAATATGACAAAAATGTGAATGATCTTTACAATAAAGGTATAAATATTGAGAGAAATTAAAATCCTAAATAAATGTAGATAGTGTATTTATGTTGAAAAAGATTCAAAATTATTACAATATTAACTTTCTCAAACTGATTATCAATTTAATCCCAATAAAAATTCCAGTAGGTTTTTTTCCAGTAGAAATTGGCAAAATGATTCTAAACTTCATATGGAAATGCAAAGGACCACAAGTAGCAAACAAGTAGCAAACAAGTAGCACTGAGAATAATGCATTTAATATATGAACATTAATTGTTTCAGGTGTTGTTATAAAGCTACAGTAATCGAGACTATATGGTATTTATGTAGGAAAACCAAATAAATCTTAATAATGGAATAAAGTAATAGATCCACATTTATAAAAGAAACTGGTTTTCAAAAATGGTGCAAAGGAAGTTCAGTGGGAAAGGGTAATCTTTTAGATAATTGGTGCTGGAACATTCTAAATATAAAAAGAATGTCAATTCATATCTTGCAAGATATAGAAAAATAACTGAAAACAACTATACATCTATAGGTAAAGCTAAAGTATGCCATTACTAGAAAAAAATATAGTAGAAAACATTTTTGATCTTGGGTTACATACCTATATAGGTGTGTATCAGAGGTACAACACCAACAAGACAAACTGATAATTTAGACTATCAAATTAAAATTTTCTTCTCTTCAAAAGGCATTCTTAAGAGAATATAAAAACAAACTTGGAGAAAATATTTGCAAAATAAAAACCTAAAAAAATGTATACTTATATAAAACACTCACAAAGTTTAATAAGAAAACTACAAAAAAAAATTTATGGACCAAAAAGATGGCCTCATGATTTGAATAGATAGTTCATATAAGTATATATGCAAATGGAAAAATAGTCCATGCAAAGATGAGCATCACCATCAATCCTAAGTGAAATGCTTGTTAAAATCATGATTAGCTACCTATAACTACACGCAAACAGAATGACTAAAATTAAAAAGCTGTGTTCTGGCATGTGTTGGTGAGAATATGCTGCTGTTAAGAAAAATAAAATAGTGAAAACATATTCTAAAACATTGTGATAGTTTCTTAGAAAGTGGAACATATTTCTACCATTCAAAAATTTTACTCCTGGGCATTAATCCAAAAGAAAGAAAGTTTATATCTAAATAAACTCTTACAAACAAATTCTTAGAGCTTTATTTGAAATAGTCCAGAACTTGAAGAACCTACCAGACATGTGGCCACAGGGGAATGAATATACCAACTGTGGTATATCTATTTAGAGAGTGGAATACTACCTAGCAATGAAAATGAATAAACATCATGGTTGAATTTCAGAATAATTATTATGAATGAGATAAACCAGAACCTCTCTTCCACCAAAAAAAAAAACAAACATTCCTAGAATTCAATTTTTATAAATTTATTAGAATTTCATCAAGTGACAGAAATCTGACCAGCATTTTCCTGGGTCACAATATAGGGATCACCAAGGGGCAAATAGACATGCTTGCAATAATGGTTCAGGGATGTGTACAAATCACAAATATTACTAAACTGAAAATTTTAAATATATGTAGTTTATAGTATGTTGCTTACACTTTAATAAAACTATTTTTAGTAAATACCAAAAATATGTGTGCTTTTACTGAATCAAAGCTGGCAAGATCAGAATGTGAATATTTTAATAAATGCAAAAGGAAAAAACAGCATCAGTGACTTATAAGAACACTATTCTAAAAAACATTGTACTTTTAGAATGTCATCCTGAGTCCTGAAAACAACTGTTCCACGCTTTATAGAAACATGTTTGGAAACACTTTATTAAACAACATTAAACATTAAGGGTTTTTTTTTGCAAAACAAGGATGAACATTTAATAAACTCCATTACGTTGTCATTCTTAAAGAGGACTGAACAGATTGAAATAATTTCCAAAACCTTTTGACCATCTATTATATATTCTTGCCAAGCTTATTATCATTTCCCCTTACAGTTTTCTAAGGCACACAATTGTGAAGACACCAGTATAATGATATTAATGTTAGCATATCTAAAGAAAACTGGACTCAGTATGGAGCCTGAGCAAAAGAAAATTCTAAAAATTTTTTTAAGGTGGT
The DNA here is from genome assembly GCA_004026545.1 of Mormoops blainvillei. Classification (NCBI taxonomy): domain Eukaryota; kingdom Metazoa; phylum Chordata; class Mammalia; order Chiroptera; family Mormoopidae; genus Mormoops; species Mormoops blainvillei. The sequence goes on along the minus strand of PVJD01007019.1, from coordinate 80,764 downwards.
TTTTCCACAAAACTCTTGAAAAGAAACAATGCTTGGACCACAGAATGTATATTCTATTTGACTTTATCATAGAAGGACCCCTTTATGGAATTTTCCACTGAGGTTATTCAATTAATTTTCTTTTTCTGTGTCCATTAAGAATCACTAAGAGTGCCATTTGGGTTTATCATAATAGATTTTCTACGACACAGAATCATGCAGATTAATGATCAACATGCATATCATGGTCCTCTTGTGAGTTATTTTTTTCCCACCGAAATCTCGGGAAGGATTGACATTTGTGTTAGGTCTCGCTGTTCATGTGAGTTATGCCAATTGCTCCCTAAAGACCAATTAACTTTGGTCTGCAGGAAAACTAAACTTGTTCTGCACTCACAACACTTAGTACCAGCTACAGGCTGACTTGACCTCTTTGATTTACCTTCTCTGAGACCTTTCTGATCTAACCAGAGAGTTCTCTTTTTTAACTAACATTTTTAAGTAACACATTTATGACTTCAATTACCAGGGACTAATTATTATTGAATCTCACAGAGCAATATAAAAATTAGAAGTCAAGTTGCATTTGGGGCCAGCGAACTGTATTCTGCCCCGCGGTCCTGGCGTACACAGTTAATTCTCAAGGATGGCACAGAGTGACATTGCACTGGAGTTCAATTTTAGGAGCTACTTGAAAAACTCATACTGAAAAAAAAAAGCATGGATATTGGTATATTTTACTTTACACCTGAGAGCCAATTCATCATAGAAATTATTCTTTCTAGGCTAAGTGTTTCTGCATCTCAGGCATTTATATTATAGCCAGACCTTCTCACAGAGAAAAAACACTTTTGGGTTCATTTGGATTTTGCAGACTCTGTTATAATTTATGTGTACCAATCTCAATGATAACTAAGAACCTTCAGTTACATACTCTATCTAAAGAATTGAATATTCCAAAGCATAAATTAGGTCATTAAGATAAAGAAAATTATTTTGTCTTTTAATTCTGCAACAGGGAACACTCAATGTTATTGCTCTTAATAATATATGAAATCATATTAATATATTTATTTCATTTCCCCTTGTACATTTATATTTGCTATTTTTGACTCACACATTAATTTTTTAACTACCCATTACATACAACATATTGTTAAAATTACAGATATTAGTTATATATCATCTTTGGACTGAGGGACCCCAAAATCTAATGAAAGAAACAGATACATGATCAAGCAATTACAAACATATATATTGCCCTGTAATAAAAGTATAAATATGTTTTGGGAAGTGATATCTTTAAACTATGTTTGCTTTACCACTATTGTCAATAAAGTATTTTTAAAATTAAAATCTTAATATTAATGAAGACAGCTCAACATTTTACTAGGTGATTTGTAATATGTGGCAGTAGCAGTTATTAATAAGATACATAAATCTTTTAACTGCCACTTATAATAGTAGCTAAATGCCAATAACTGTTTATATACTTATGCTAAATAGGAAATAATAGTTTCTATGGTGAGAAAAAAGTGCAAAGATACTAGTACTTTAAATCACTATATTATACATTTCAATTATAAAAAGAACATATGACATTTAAATGAGAAAAATTAATAAATCAAATGTAAGCCTTACTATTTGGGTATACTCTATGTTAGAAAAAGTTATACTTATTTTCTTTGGGATGCTTACTTGGGATAATACTTGAATTTTTGGTGTGCATTAATCTTTTCCTAATGTTCCCCATGTTAATAAAATTATCTAGCTCTACGGCATTTTTCTTCTAAACATCAGTGATTGCCCTAGGATCCCTGAGGGTAAAGTGACTCAGCAAACCAGCTTGCATGATATTTCCTTATTTCCTGCCTTCCTCTCTAGTGACCAAGTTCATGATCCAGCTCATTGAAACTGTTAAGGGACTATTGGGTATTCCCCAAACACACGCTGCAGTGGCTCTGCACTGAGGACGCTGATTGGGTAAAATAAAACCCATTCACCTGCACCACAGTGTTTATCACAAAGTTGAAGACTGCCTTAATTCTTCACAGTTTCTATGACCTAAACCAACAATTTTCAACCAGTGTGCTAGAAGAATTATTAAAACATGGAATATGTGACTATTTGGTCAGGGGCACTGACCTCTTTTCCTTTAGATTGTCAAATAGAAAAATGACAACGGTCAACACAACAATAGCTGTCCAGTGTGAATGAATCAAAATTATACCTATTTTTGTCAGAGCAGCAAAAAGGACAATATATTTTTGATGTGCTGTAGAATTTTAGTAATTAGTTTGCGTGTGCCATGAGATGAAAAACATCAAAAATCAATGGGTTAGATAAGAATTGTGTTTGAGATTTATTTTCTCCACCTAAGTTCAACATGCCCCTTTCAAAATTAAATGAGCAAAACTTCTTCCTGATATTTCATTTCAACTATGGGGACTACATTTCCCACCCTGTTTTCTTTTTAGAAAAATTACCTTAGAGTTTTTGTAAACTGTATTCCTATACCTAAGTGAATTAGTACCTGTATTAGGTAAAACATACAATTAGAGATGTGATATTTTAAATTTGTATAAAATTTGACTAATTCTGAAATAATACTTAATGTTCAACTTACTTTATCTATGATCTATCATCACCAGATCATAAGTGATTAGTCTTTTAGTCATGTATTATAGAATGCTAGACATATAGAAAGACCTAAAAGATATTTACTCAAATTTACATCGAAGGATAAAACTGTCCTTCATTCTCCACAGGTGTCTCTGATTCTAATATATGATTGCTTTTGTTTTTTATGTTTCAAAAATAAATTTAAACTTTTCTGCTTCTACTGTAGTTTTAAATATATTCTCTATATAGATATTGCAAATATCACAAACATACAAATATTAAAAACTCACAGCCTCAGAATTTTGCTGAGGTTGACAATGTTCATATACTTGGATTTTCAATTTAAATAGTATGCCATTAACACACAAACATACTCAGACACAGACTCATACACACATATTGAGCTACAGTAAACATAATAATTAATGTAATATTCTGTTTGTAACTGACTGGAAATGTTAGCTGATTTGATAGCTGGAAGATATTTTTCTTAACACTAATAGAATAAGAAGCATTCACATGAAACAAAGCAGTACTTTGATTTCCCTGTATCACATTTAAAATACAAGAAAATACATCATGCATTTCCCATGTCATGGAATAATAGAAGAAAAAATGGCATTTGTGAAACTGACCTGAACAACATTTGTTTTCAGAATTGTATCCTTGTGCAAGCAGCTGAAGCCCTCGCAGCAGTTTGTGTTTTTGATGTATAAAGCATTGCATAAGCAAGAAAGCATTTCACAAGGTCAGAAATGCAACACGTCTGAACCTGCTGTTAAGATTCAACAAAATATACTGCAGATATTCTGCAATCATTTCTTTCTGTCACTATGGATCAAATGCCATGCAACCTACATAGAAAATGATGGCATAAATTCCACTTTTGTAACAATATACTTTGCAATATAAAAGGAATGAACTGCACCAATTCAGCTGCAGAATCTCACTGCACTGCATCTTCTCAGACGACAGGAATCTTTTACTCTAATAGAAATCATTTACAAGCACTTGTGTTGGTGAAAGTAAATGTACAAGATAAGAATATGGTGAAGATTTAGTTGAAATCAAGTTTCTTCATAAAAAGCAAGTATTTCCCTTCTAAATTCAGAGTAAAAATACTGTGACCAGTGATGCAAAATAGTGGGCACTGGGCTATTTCCGCCTCCTGATCAGCACTTTTGTTATTCTTGTGTTAACTGCAGCATAACCCCATCCTAATTTCATGGCACACAAGATGGCACATAATGACAGCAAAACAATTTCACTACCAAGAAAGAGAGATCTAAACATAAGCAAAGGATAGTGAGAGGGGAAACATTTACTTTTTATCTTAATAGGTCCTTTAGTGTAACACACACATGCACTTGCACACACGCACATCACATGTACATGCAGATGGCATATCTCTTTACATTTAAAAAACAACAAATATGGATTGTTTCTCAGCAGTAAATTTTGTGAGACTTTTATATTTAAAAATAACTACAATATTTTTTAAGAATGATTTCTCACATTTTTTAAGCTCAGTTTTACTTTCCTGGATGTTTTATATTTCATTAGACCTGTTTTTTAAATTGTGGTGTTATTTTTAGTGATATTGTAAGACTTTCATTGTGTATTTTTTCATGAAACCTGCGTCTTGTCAAATTTTCTCAACATTCTATCAGATCCCAACCTCAATTAACTGGCCTTCTTCCTACTCCTAATTACCCATTTCTGGCTCATCAGTCCCTTTCTACAAGATATATCCCAGGAAAAAATATCTATATGGTAAATAATTTAATATTCACAAGGACCTCTTGTAATTATGATTTTACAAATGATAACATGAGAGGATAATCATTAACTACTTATGATATGTTAACTCAGTCTCCCAATGACATAAAATTAGTAGTAATCTGTTGAGCTAAAACCCAACATATCAGTCCTGCTGTAAAAGCTCTGTCCTTCAGGAAAGAAATATTCTCACAAAAGGTGTCAGTGCCAGCCCGAGCTGTGACCACTCTGATCTACATAACTTCACAAATACCCGTTATACCTGATGAATGGTGTATCTGAAAAAGCCCGCTACTGATTTAGCACCAACTTTAAGACTTTCTAACCATCAGACCGCAGTCAGCGTCTTTGCCTCTATGGATCTTAGTTTCCTCATTTGCGAAATGTGTATAAAAATGTCAAACTTGTTAAACCTACTAGTTTTGTAATAACATCAATTGAGATCTAGAAGAAAATATATTTTTTAAATACACTTTAAAATTCACTCAATTTTTAAATAATAGCGGTAGCACAACGAAAGAAGACACTGTAAACTAGATATACATTAATGGATAGGTTCAATAAAGACCTATCAGTAAGTAAGAACATCAGAGAAGAAAAAGGAATTGCAGTACATTTTAAAGGAATAGGCAAAGGGAAGTCCACAGGAAGGAATACATAGAAAGTTGTTTCTATCTTCATATCCTCGCCAGCTAACTCTGTTACTAATATTACTACTATACTCATAAGGCTGTTAGAATAAACAAATCTGATTCTGGGGATTTAAAGATGATAAAAAGTCACACAATTGCACAAAGGGACTTCAGATGTCCTGTTTGGCAGTTCCCCAAAAGCACGGCAGAATAACCTCTTCCTTCCTTCTCAATGTGTCCTACACCAGTGCTTCTCAGAGTGGTACTGTTACCGCCAGAAACAGACGCCCCCGTGAGCACGTTAGGACTCCACTCATCTCAACCTACTGAATCAAAACCACTGGGCAGAGTCTAAGTCCACTGTGTTAACACGCTTTCTGGGTGATTTGTATACACACTAACATTTCGGAGTTGCTGCTCAACACAGAGACCTGACATCAAAGAAACTGTGCTTGTGTGGTACAGTAGGAAATGCGTCAATAGTGCTCATGTAGCTCTGCAGCCTGATAGGCGTGTGGGGATCTGAGGTGGAAAAGAGCAGGGATGGCCCTTTATATTCAATGAATATTTAAATGCCTGCTCTAGACTTGAACCTGAGATGAGTGCTAAGGTCTCAGAAGTGTAATTAACTGTAATAATGCAGGTTCCCAAATCAAGACACCTCATCAAACCAAGAGGAATTAATAATTCCCAGGAAGGTGATATTTAAGCAGCATCTGGACAAGCATGCCAGTGTTAGCAGATAATCTAATGAACAATGCTTAATTGGAAAGCCAACTCAAGCAGAGGTAACATGTTTAAAGTTATAGCATCTTGAGAAAATGTGGCTAATTTGGAAAACTGACAGTAGAAGTGCAATAGCCAAAAAATTAAAGAGCAGGTGCAAGAGTTGTGAAATTGGAATTGGAGATGTGGATAGTTCCGGACAGTGCTGCGCTGTATGCCATCCTAAGAAACCAAACTTGATTCTGTGAGTCATTGAGAAATTTCAAGAAGGTGAAAACCTGATAAGATTCTAATTTTAGGAGGAGAAAGTAGGATAAATTTAGGGCAAAACTAGATGCAAAGAAGATATTGAACTAGAAAACAGAAATAAAAACATGGTCCAAACTGTGAGAGTAGTGATAAGGCTGAAGAAGAAAGTAGGATTTTCAGAGATTTTTTTTCATGCCATGAATACATGAATAAAACTTGTACTGTAAAAGAGGCATGTTCTTGAGAGGAAGCATATTTAGTCTGGAGCACCTCAAAGTTAACATTGTTAGGGAAATAGTGAACCAAATAATTTTTTAATTCAGAGGAAAAGTCTATGTTAGAAATATTAATTTGAGAGTCATTAGTAAATAAGTGAGAGCTGATACCACAGGACTTGATGAGAATTCTGAGAGAGTTTGACAACCAGAAAAGAAGACTAGGAGAGTCAGACTGAGAAGGAGACGAGGAAGGCAGAGAGTTAAAGTGAATGAGGTGTAGTCTGAGCGGTGATGAGTGCCTAAGTATAGAAAGATTATGTAAATTATTAAAAAAAAAGGTAAGAAGCAGAACTTGCATTGAATTTAACAATAAAGAGGCCTTTGGAGAATAAAGAGAAAAAAATCAATCAGCAGGCCAGAGGAAACTGGACAAATATTTCAAAATTTTGAGGAATAAAAGGAAACCATGTGGTTGACTAAAAAGGCATAATCTAAAATAAGCATGGCTTTGTTTTAGGTTTGCTTCATGTGAGGGAACAGTTTTTAAAATCTAATATTTAAAAGATGGGAGAGTTTAAAATAGATTTGCTCTATTTCAAAAGGACTTAGCAGAAAGGAAACATGTTTAGTTTCCTGAAAGAGGAAATAATTAAAGATTATTATATAAAGCAAACCATCAAAGCAGCAAGGTTTGATTTTTTATGATATTATATCCCCAAAAAAAAGAGTCCAAAGGAATTTCTCAAGGTGCTCATTCTCCCAAGCAACGTTTATTTTATTTATTTTACCACAGGGCACATTCTTATGTTCAGAATATCTCCTCTGGCAGTACTGTGTCGCTAGTATTGTTGCTTACTGATTCGCTTCACTGATTTGATCTCCAGTCTCCTGTGATTTCTTTCATAGCCTCTTCTCTGTCACATCATCATAACCAATACTTAGAACTCTTTGATTCAGTAATGCTCCGAAGCCTTCCGATGCCCTCCTCGGCTGAAGCATTCTGAGGCCAGTACCGAGCCTTAAGAATGTGGATACTAATGTTGATGAAGAAATTATATCAGAACCTAGATAGAGTTACTTGCTTTTGTCTGAAAATAATTTTTTTTCCTTCAACTGATTTATGAGAATGGGAGGTAAGGATGAACGTAGACAAACTGAGAGGCAATAAGTTCTCTCTTGATGGTTCAGTTTCTGAGAATGGGAAACAAGGTTGCTACTAAGTGTAATTGGAACTGAGGAGAACAAGTGGTTGAAGTACAGAAATAAAGGAGAAAAATGGCTCCAGTCAAAGATGGAGAGAATGATCACTAAGTGCTCAGATTGCTTTTCCAAAGTTGTGGTATAATTATCTGTGATTTCATTTGCCATTGTTTTTGAGAGAGCTCTACATATATTATGATTGTTCACGTTGAGGAAGCCAACAGCAGTGTATTCCTTTCCTAAGGCTGCCATGACAACACCCACACACCACTGAGTAGCTTCAAACAACAAGCTTCTATTGTCTCCTGCTTCCAGAGGCTGAGTCTGAAACCAAGGTGTTAGAAGGCCACACTTTCTCCCTGGGCTCTAAGGTAGAATCCGTTCCATGACACTTTTTAGCATCCTTAAAATTTTTTATCTTCTAGAGCATTTCTTTATTCTCTGCCTCTATCATCACACTACATTCTCTCTGTATGTCTTTACTCATCTTCCCTCGGATTATGTCTATTTGGGTGTCTCCTATTCTTATGAGAATAGAGCTACATGGGATTAGTTCTCAGGCTATGACCTAATCTTTGATTGCATCTGCAAAGGCTCCACATTTCTAAATAAGGTAACATTCAAAGATATGGGGTGTTAGGACTTCGACAAGCAGTTTGAGGGGACTCAAGCTATAGCAACTGCAGCGGCTAACCTGGAGCTATGAAGGGTATGGCAGGAAAAGCCCAGACAGGGTATAGAAAAAAAGACAATACCAGAGAATATTCAAAGAAATACATCAAAGGATTAATAAGGAAGAGAAATGTGCTGAATAAAGACAAAAAGAGACTAATAAACTGTTAATTAAGAGAGAAAACAATTGCTCAATGTGGAAAATGAGTTGTATAACTAAAATCAATATAAATAATGATAAGCATAAGCTTCCCGTGAATTATTTTAAAATTACTTTTCTATGACAATTTTCCATATATTATCTCATTCAATGAGAAAAATAGAGTAATAAATTTTGATATACAAATGTATCACTAACCAATTTAATATAATAATTTGAGATATTTAAGTAAATGAATTTAAATGATAATAAAATATTTCATTTTTGCATGACTGAAATTTTAGAACAATTTATATAAAAACTTTTATGATGAATTTTAAGTTATGAAATAGTATATTATAAAATATGAAGTTTAATATACACAAATCACAAGAAACATCAAAACCCAAAATGACTGTAAATAGAATAGAAGTTACTATAGTTGGCTTATGGTGTCTTATGTTAGATTTAACTTAATTGATTTACATAATTACATAATGTATAATAATGTACACTTTTAAATCTTTTTTTGTGGTTTCTCCTAATTAAGTGGTATTTAATAAGCCCTCAATAAACAATTTTAATGACTGCATGTTAATTGTTACATAATAGCATAGGCAATTTATACACACTCTAAGTCATAGCAAATATTGATTTTGAGTCAAATATTTTTACTTTTTTATCTTTTCCATATGTAAACTTTTGGTTAGGTAGTAAAACGTTAAGAAAGTACTTCAATGATTATTGATCATTGATCCTCTTATCTACCCATAATGGCTATTTTGTCTAATAAATAAGCAACTTTTTAACGAACAACCTATAAAAGTTATCAAACATCTTTCTAGATCTGACTGGTTTGGCTCAGTGGTTTAGACATTGTCCCACAAACCAAAATGCTGCTGGTTCGATCCCCAGTCAGTGCAGATGCCTGACTTTTGGGCTAGGTTCCCAATAGGAGGTGTTTCAGAAGCAACTGATTAATGGTTCTCTCGCTCCCTTAACCTCTCTTTAAAAATAAATAAATAAATAAAATATTTAATTTTTTTCTAACTACATTGCAAATGATTAACCCTCAAGAGTTAACTAATGTATCCTGTTAGCCCACAACAGAAAAGCAATAAAGTCTATTAACCAAGGACTGTATACCACAAATATACAGTGTTTATTAGTGTGGTTCCTAGGTGTTGAGTTGGTTTCCCACTAAATGAGAGATAAGATGGGATGCTAAGGGATAGTTTCTCTTTACCTTACAGTTGGATGTAAGGGTAAATATCTATGTGTGATGATAATATCTCAGTAACAAGGAAAGTCTGTTATCAATACCAATAAAGTATATACTACATTATTTTGCTGAAAATAATATAATATAATTTTTTTAGAAAAGATTTTATTTATTCAACTTTAGAGAGGGGCAGGGAAGGAGACAGAGAAGGAGAGAAACATCAATGTGTGGTTGCCTCTTTCACTCCCCCTACTGGGGACCTGACCTGCAACCTAGTCACGTGGCCTGACTGGGAAGCAAACCCCTGACCCTTGGGTTCACAGGTTGGCACTCAATTCACTGAGCCACACCAGCCAGGGCAAAGTACAGATAGTTTAAATTAGTAATAATATTCAAAATTCATTGCACCTGACTTCATTTGATTTGTCCTGTTCTTCTTTTTCATGCTTCTTAATTTTTCTTTGTTTTAAAATGTTCTACTATACATATTTTTGCAAATAGATCTACACCCTTTTGAAAAAATGGCTTGCAAAATAAAGAAAAAAGTCAGTGTTTAATCTTAACTGTATTTTATTTATTCTTTCTCTCTTGACAGACAGACATTTAGATAAATGACAGAGCAAATAATTCTGCTAATTATAATGCTGTAACTTTAGTTCTGATATGGTATATGATTATTTTGTGAAATATTCCAAGTAAAATTGACTATGTGTGTGTAATTTTACTTGATGAAAATTTTTATCAGAAAAAGATAATTTTGAAAAGAAAACTTTAATATTTTAGATTGTCCACTAATTAAAGTTGTCATCACAGGACAAATTTTCTCCACTTTTTGAATTAAAAAATGTCTCATGAATACTTTGAAATGTATCTTGGGCATTGAATATAATTACCTTAGAACAACAAAAATAACATCGATACAAACAACAAGATGTTTTATAATTTTATGCCATTTTTTATCAGTTTATATATCAAGTTCTAATACAATGGATTTTAGATCTCTGGGGGTGAGTTATAATATCAACTAATATAATCATGATAAAAATAAATAGGGAAGATTTTGGTTGGAAGGAAGGCAACAGGCCTTTAACAGACAATGAGCTTTTTGAACCTTTGGAAGGGCTTAGAGCTGAGGTAACAGGATCGTGTGCTCTGAATAAACATGTCTGTGCAGCTCGTGTTGAAGCCATGATTAATGTCAGAGGGTTCCTTAAGAACATCTTCGGAACTAAATTTTAGAAAATAACTGTGCAGCAATAAGTTTGAGACCATTCTCCTTGACAATATTTACTTATTTTCTGTTATAAACAGACATGTCTGTCATAAACAGACAAAAATAAAAATCATTATTTTTAAGCACTTTATTAGAAGATGATCAATTGAATAAGAACTATAGGGTAGAATAAGTTTTAGAAGATTACTAAAAACTATATATGTAAATATATACATATATACACATATATATGTATTTGAGATTTGAAATATATATGATTTGAAATATATATATTTCCTTGAAATTCACAGTGAAATATGTATTTATATATATTTATATATATATAAAATATCACACTTGAACGGAATAGATCAATGTCCTGACAAATTTCTGTAATAGATTGTCACTAAATTCACAGTGCTACCACTACAGTTACATAATAGATTATAATGTTACTAAATCATAAGGCTAGTAATTTAGATTACAAATAGATTATGTTGCTATATTATAATATTAGTAACTTAATTAAAGCAATTTCTACTTTAGTATATCATGTTATAGGTAAACTAATTTGTAATTTAAAATGTATATAGTATAGTATTCTTTAATTGTGTCATGGCATGTTAAATTCAATTAAACTTTGTACACATTTTAAACATTTCGAATGCAAGATATGATTCCAGAAAGTATAATCATTCCTTTTAGATTGGAAAAACCAATAATCTTACTATGGTATTTAGATATTGATGATATTGCTTAAAATGACATAAATGAATAAAGAAATTCTTCACATTATTAATACAAACACATACATCTATGTAAACACAGATTATATTACTTAAATAAGAAATTCATTATTAATTATATACCTATGTTTTATATTTATATTGAGATGGTTATATATAGAGAGACAGGTAGGTAGACAGGTAGATCTATTATATCAATATTTCATTATGTCCACTAATCTATCTTTTGTTTTACTTGAAATAATTTAATGTAATATTTTAACAGGAGAGACTCAGTCTATATTTAAATACGTAATACCTGGATAAAAAAAATATTTTTAAAGACATAAATGAAGAAAACAGGGCAAAATAAATATGGAATAGTGTTATTTTTAAATATTCAAGAAGCTAGTACACAGATTACTTGATAATGACTTCTGGGCACCCCCCCCCCAACTCCTAATTTGCTGAATTATGGTTATAAGCAATTTTACAAATTGCTACATATAATCTTGACACCTTCCCCCTGAGAGAAGATCTGTCCTCTTCTCATGAGGCAGCTGACACACAGAGAGGACAACTCACACCTGACTTCATACTGCTGGCAGGTGGCAGAGGCTGTTTTAAATTTCAGCGAGTCTGACCCCAAAGCATGATCTCAACTAGTACAGAGGGCTTCAAACTGCTTACTGAAGAATGACCACAAGTTTGGTTTTAATTCTAATTGCAACAAAAGAAACAGAATCCATGTAATAAGCCATAGCATCCATAATATAAAAACTGGCCAGTGCTTCCAGGACTATAAAAAACACCAAGACTATAAAAAGTTTTACCTCATGAATCTACAAAACTAAGCATTGCATAATATAAGGTACAGAGTCAAAATCATAGTCACAGTGAATATAACTAGTGTTCAATTACCTTCTCTTACAACATCTTTCAGTATAAGCAATGACAAAGCACAATTCAAGATGAGGAACCTTTGGGAGGGCCTAGAGATGAGGTAACGGGATGGTGTGATCTAAACAAACATGTCTGTGCAGCTCATGTTGAAGCCATGATTAATGTTAGAGGGTTCCTTACGAACATCTTTGGAACTAAATTTTGGAAAATAACTGTGTAGCAGTAAGTTTGAGACCATTCTCCTTGACAATATTTACTTTATTCTGATAATTAGAATGCATCTACCTTGTTAAATTACTGTTGCCCATATTGTATTATAATTATCTGAACTAACTAGCTATAGAATGTCTCCCCCTCACCCTTACCGCCCACCTACCCCTCTGCAATGAGGTAGACTGTGGGTAGAACTGGGACCTTCCTTTTAGAAGTTTTCTAGTTACCAAATAAGGAGATGCATTCAAAAGAGCCATTATCTGGTTGCACAGTGGGAGAAAGCAAACTACCTGGATCTCCTGTAAAATCAGTAAACTAAATGAAAAAGAATCTACAGAAGATTTACTCTAGAAAAAGATCCAGTTTTGTTTGTCTGCATCTCATCCAGTACCTGAAATACATTCAGATATGTAATTGATAATACTGTATAAATAATTTTTAAAATCCACTGTAATTTGTAGTAATGTCCATCAGAATTGAGTATTAGAGAGGAATCTATAAGATTGAGGACCCAGGGGAGCTGATTTATAATCCTTCCTTTGGGCAAGTTGTCTACTCAGTCAAGTAAGTTTCCTATTTTAGATAAATAACTCATTAGGAATAACATAAAGCTATTGAATTTCAGTTTTAAAGGACATCAGGGGGAATACATGCCCATTTACTTCACCCTCAAAATAATGTTAAGTTCCTCCTGGGAATTTAAAAAGGTGGGTAACTGGTGCGGTTCATTTAACATATATTTATTTAGAGTATACTCTTTACCAGTTTTTGAAAAACAGAGCAGTAATTATCTCACCTATATTCTATTAAGAAATAATAAAAACTAATGATCAGTAAATTATGAAGTATGATATACATACTAAAGTAAAAAAATAAACATGAAGGAGGAATACAAAATGTCGGTGAAGATACAATCTTTAATATGGCAGAGGCTGAAGTAATGGAGGAAGAAAGCAATTAGATAAAAGAAAAAAAGCTCCTGGAAAGGGAACAAAATGTACAAAAACATCTATGCAAAGACATCTTATAATTTCAGAAAAAAATGAGATTAGCATGTCTGGAGCAGAATGCATAAGGTGAAGGGTAGTAGGATATGAAATCAGATCACAGAGAATGAAGGTTGGAAAAAAGGAATGCACAGAATTATGAAGATTAAAAATTCTAACTTTTACTCTAAAATGGGAAAATGTTGGCAGGTTTTGAATAGGGCAGCAACATGGTCGGAGGTAAGCTTAAATGAAATGCAGGACTTCTGTCAGCTCTCTAGGGGAACAACAGAGAAAACATGGAGGTCATTTAGGAGGTAAGTGCACTATTCAAAGTGAGAGACGACAATGACTTAACTCCAGATAGAAACGCTGGTGTTGGGAAGTTGTCAAATTATGGATTGAATGTGGTTTGGAGTCAAAAATAGAGCCAACTATGGGGATTCTAAATCATTTGGCCTGAGCAGCTGGAAGGGAGGATAAGAGTTTCTAAATTAAGGGTCTCAAAATTTCAACACAAGTAACACATCCAAAAATACAACAGAAATATGTTATTTCCAGCAGATTTCTCCTCAAGAAGGTATAAACATAAAAATATTCAAAAGTGGAATACCTGTGTTTATGGCTCAACATTTATTTCTGTAAAACAATAACCCAGGAACCTTAGGTTTGTAAATAATAAAGAAGTAAAATATTTTCACTTAGCATAACGCTCTTCAGGTGCATTCACCCTGTCTCCAAAGGTAAGATTTCCTTCTTTTTTACAGCTGAGTAGTATTTCATTGTGTAAATAGGAAATAAGCCAGTCAAAGAAAGATAAATACCATACGATTTCATTTACATGTAGGATATAATGAACAAAATAAACAAACAAAATGGGAACAGATTTATAGATACAGGGAACCAGTTGGCAGCTGTCAGAGAGGGTGGGATTACAGGAGTTGTGTGTAAAGGATGAAGTGATTAAGAGAAAAAAACCGGCACAGACAATGGTACAGTGATTGACAGAGGGAAAGCAGGTTGTGGGAAGGTGGAAGAGGGCAAAAAGGAGATAAATAGCAGTGAGCACATGATGCAGTATGCAGATGGTATGTTATACAGTTATACACTTGAAGTCTGTATGGTTTTATTAATATTACTTCAATAAATTCAATAAGAATGAAAAAGAAGTAATATATATTTAATAAAATAATATCTTATAGGTACAATATCTTAATTTAGTGTAAATAACAATGTTATACTCTACAATTGGGATTTTAAAAGATAGGACTATTTCATGTGAATTCACAAAATCAAAAGAGTGTCAAGTATTGAAGGTTACCATTCAATACAATGAAGAAATTTTTTTTTAAATATTTGCAGTTTCAGACTTTTTTAAATCAACTCTGCAATGTGATGCTGAAATATCCTAGGATCTTTCCTGTCAGGGTAACTGAATCTTAGCTTGAGAGCAGGGAAGTGTAAGCTTCTTCATGGTAGACAGAGCTCTTATTCTCCACAATCTCATTCACACATTTTTCATAGAAAATTGAACATATAATAAATAGGACCTGAGCCATCCATATATTTCTATGTAGGTAAATTAGGTAAATGTATATATTTCCATCTCAAAAATAAAACATTTGGCCATCAACCCTTTCTCCTCTTTTCCTGATATCAACACCCACATTAAAAGGTCAGTATATATTTTCCAGGCAAGAGCTCTTGTCCCTCTAGGCTTTAGGAAGACAATTTTTAAGATATCTTTAGAGAGAGTGAGTTCTAGGGCACATTTCACATTACCATTGTTGATAAGAAGTGAGAGAAAAAACACTTTCATGTTTCACTTAGATACTGAGACTTTACATACCCTCAAGGATAAATGGGTCGGTCATCGAGAGAATATGAAATTTCCTCAGACTGTCTTCATTTTCAGAATGGGCTAGCCATCCTGGTCAAACAAATAGAGCACCAGAGCTTGCAAAATTTAGTAGGGTTCTAGAATCTAACTAGGCCTATATTTATGTCATATGCTAACATTAAACAAGATTCCTCTTTATCAAAATAAATTATTTCAAATGAGTGAATTTAATTTAAAATATGTGTTTATCCCCAACTCAGATTTATAGGCACAGAAAGAATTAGTGCTTCCATGGAATCTGTAGAACAAATGAAAGTTAAAACTTCTACAAGATTAATATGAGCACCCATCTTTAATTTTAACAAAGAAAACTGAAGGGGATATACTAGAACTTTCTTTAAGAGTTTGAAAAAAAGAGAGGTGGAAAACACAGAAATGGGTTATGAGAGATAGGTTGATGTGGTTCTGACAACGGGACTTTCTGTTCTACTGTGTATCCTTCCATGAGGATCTACTGAGAAGCAAAATACTTTTTTATGAGGTAAGAGAAGAGTCATTGTACAGACAGATTACCAAATTGGGTTGAACACAATAGGGAATGCTAAAATTTTCTTCTGGCTAAACTTTGTAGAACATACATTTTAATGATGTACACATATGTGAGATTTATTAATTTAAGGTAGATTACTTTATTGTTGCTTGGCAAATTTGCTTGACCCTGGGAATAAAAGAAGGAGCAAAAAATAAGGTGGTTATCCTCACTGACCTTACAGCCTGATTGCAGCAAATGAATGACTCAAATCATCATCCAACTATGTATTTACCAATTTGGATCCTTATGTGGAAAACACAAGATGTGTCAAAAACATAGAAGAGGAAGTCCAATTCTAGTCTTTGGGATTAGGAATGAATCCTCTTAAAAATTACATTATATCATACAATATAATGAATTCTAAAACAAGAGGGGCATAGTAAGTTAAAAGAATCAAAAAGTAGGAAACCAATGTGGCTGAAAGGCAATTTTAAGGATAGTATGAAATGACACGAAGCCTTTATCCTGAGGAATGAAAAATCCATTGTGGATATTTTGGTAGGAAAGTGGTATCAAGAGATTTATGTTTTAAAATAATCTTTTGCGCTATAGTGTTGAGAAATATCTCAGGGGAGAGAGAAGGTGTGGGGAGGTCTCTTAGTAGCCCAATGAGTAGCTCAGGAAAGATGTGATAACAGGCTGCCTGGTCTCAGATAATTTCTCAATGAGAGTCATTCAGCACACAAAATAATTTTTTGAAGATTTTCTCACATCAAAGAAAACTAAACCCTAAATGACCATACATATTAAAGTAAGAACAGTACTGGATGGGATGTTATCTAATTCATATATATTAAAGCTAAGAAAGCAGCAGTGCCTTAACAGATTAAAGTGATGTGCTTGCAATGTATTTTGCAAGTATTGCTTACTAATCGAAGGGTAAAAATTATTTATGAAATGGAAGTGAAAACGGACCTAACCAATATTTCTTCTCTCTTAATATGTATTTATTTTTTACATTAAACTATGGATATCTCAAGCCATAACCAAGAGATAGGACAGAGTGTGATCATTATTCAAAATCTTCCCTAATGCTCATAAAATATCCCTCACAGTGTCGGCCTTTCCTGATGTGGTCCAACGTTATCTGATCATTAATTTTTCACAACGATCAGTTTCAACTTTATGTTAACCTTAAATATTCATGTCTTAAACATATAAACATCAATAAAAAGTCATATTTACTTAATTTGGAAGTAAAAACACTTCTTATTTATTTTTGTTAAGTTTTATTTTAGATAAAAACTGTGTATTAGGATGAAAAGACCATGTTTCTCTTTTAAACCAGTATCCATTATAAATGCCTGGAGTTGTTTATTTAGATCTTTGAAGACTGCTGCTTTTGTTGTCTGATTTTCTTGCTATATTTCACAGCATGCCCCTTATAGAGTTTAAATCTGTTAAGTTTGAATGGTTGGAAGGACAAATTTTGAATTTCTGTTCTATGTTTGTGTGTAGAAATGAAAACAGGGAGGGAAAATGGTTTCACTGACTTAATAAGCTATAAAAGCACCAAGAATAACTAAAATAATGTGAAAGGAAATCCTTAAATAAACAAGCTTTAGAAAGTAGTAAAGAATTTACCAAGAAAGTTTTTATAAAATCTTTTTTCCTAAATCAGAAAGGATAAGAATTTAGTGTACTAAGTCACTTTTCCTTGAGTAGTGAGAACACTGTTGTCTCTCAGCTATTAGAATGCATGGTCAATAGTGTTCAGATATAGAATATTACATGCATTCCTCTCTAAGACCTAGCATTTTGTTGTATATGAAAGTCAATGATCACAGATACCCCATAAATTGCATGAGGTTATTATGCCTTTCATACATAGGAACAATAAAGTTGAAGTAATGATTTAATTTATTAACATTGGAGAGAGGGTTGGCTTTAACACAGGATCCTTAGTTAAATGACACAGAATGATAAACATTCAAAAGAAAACTAAACATGTATGTACATGTATACACGGTAACTGCTCAGGTCAAAAGCTCTTGAGGCAAATTCTGTAATGACAGGCCAACTTGCTTGATGATATTCTGTCTCATACACGTGGTAAAGGAAAATGTCCTAAGTGTTGAAAGAGGGAGGGAACAGAAAGGACCTGTGGGATTTGGAATTGGACCCTTTAATTCTGCCTCTCTTCCTTATGTGAGTCTAGGTCAAAATTCTGTTTAAATAGGCAAGAAAAGCTTATGCTATAGTTCCTATGGTATGTCATTAACTGAAATGATATCTGCAAAGAATTAAAAAATAAAATTGTTGTTCTCAATACTAACAACGAAAATATTTATTTTGAAAATATTGATAAAAATACATATGAGCAAAACTGACACCTGATTTGGTAATCTTTTGAGAAGGTGGTATCTGTGTATATTTCTCATTGGACAATAATTGAAGATAGTAATATTGTTGCCCAAATAATAGTGTAAAAATATAAACAAATTAATTTATTATCATATATATGATATATGACATACTTAAGCAGCAGAAATGTCACCACTAGTTCCATAATCTTAGTATAATTGTTTTCATTTTCAGTAAAAAAATTAAAAATGATTATTTTATTGCTTTGTACCCTAGTAGTTCTGTCCACTTTATTTCTATATTATACACATGCACGTATCCATTCTCTCTACTATTTTTTCCTCTCTGTGTCCTCTAATATGACATAGTAAAAAAAAAAAAAAAAAAAATATATATATATATATATATATATATATATATATACTCAAAAGCCAAAGAAATCTGTAGTGAATTCTGATTAATTACTCTGTGAATTGAGGAAGATATTTAACTTTGCAATGAATTGAATAAGGAAACTTATGCATGCAAACTATTAAAGAAGCACATTAAAAATAATGGTTGTTCTGCAAATTTTAACACGATTTTCTCTTTTCTTTTTTCCTAATTGTGTTTAGGTATCTTCTTTTCTAAAAACAAACCAGGTTAAAAAAACAAAAACAGAACAAGCTTAAACTTACCTTACTATAACCTCTATTGAATAACATAAAATCTCTCCGTGGCAATTCATCTCTAAGCTCCTCTAGCACGATGACTGAACTTGCTGTTTCCATGCCTCATTTAGCATTAATATTAGTTTTCAACCCAGCCTTTATTCATCAGTTTTATTTGAAAAAAAAAAAAGAATGCCTAGCAACCAACAGTATAATATAAGTCATTGATTCAAGAGCGAAACGAGATTCTGCAGTCAGAGTGCCTGGTTCAAATCCTGTCTCCGCAATTTACTGTTCATGGCGCACGATTATTTTTCGCCTCATTCTGTGTACCTTTTCTGTCATACAGAATTTTAAAGGAGGTGAGTTAATACCTAGAAATAAATATAAATAAATCTTTAAAAATAAAGCCTGGAACAGAATAAGTGTCTGTTGCACGTTAGTTATTATTATAATCATGCCAATTCCAACAACATTTTCTTCTTTGTTCCACTTCATTTTCAGTATTTGACACTCTGACATCTTACTTCTTTTTGAAATTCTTATTTTAATTTACAACATACTCGAAAGTATTGTTCATTTCCTTCTATTTATTTTTTCTTCTTTTCTGGCTGTTGGCATTCCTCCACCTCATTCCCGAAACATTGGCACTGACAGTCTGTCTTTGACTTTCTGTTAGCCTCTCTGGCTTCTCTTGACCTCAGTAGATTCCCATTCTGTAACTTCATTTGTAAGTTATATTCAGTGACAACCACATATTCATCATAGCCCCTTTATAGCTTTTTAATTTCTGTATAAAAAACAACATCAAGCCATCCTTTCTTGATTGCTTTAGAAGAGTTGCTAAATTCATCACACACCAAAATCAGTATTTTATATATTCCTGTACCTTGGAAATTATAAAATACTTTTATCTGTCATATTTCTTTCAAGGAGCTTTATCTCATTGTTGAAACCTAGAAAATATTTTCAGCTCATTGTTTACTAAACATACAGTAAACTATACTTTCCCACAACCCTGTGTATGGGTGCACCTGTGCAACTAGTTGTGTCCCTTGAGTTTTGAGTGGATGTGGCATGTTATACTCAATTGTCAGTATTCTCTTTCCTCCTGTTACAGAAGCTGTGAGCGTATAAGGTGATGGCTGTGCCATTAACTTGGGTAACAGCAGAACACAAGAATTAAACTCTAAGCTAACACAATGGGTTTGTGATAAGCAATATGTATGTACAAGTTTTTTTTGTAGTAAACCATTGAGGTTTTGAAGCTGTTTGATTCGGCAGCATAACCTAGCTTACCCCAGCTCTACTTGACTTCCTTTCTTTTCTTCCTGATAGTTAGCTCCTATGATTAAGTTGGCAAGATGCTACAATACTTCGTATTTTTTAATTTTTTAGGTTTAACATAAAAGCAGAGAATAGAGACAAAAAAGCATAAGAATTATCATTTGACCCTACATTTTTACTAATTTTTAAGTTCTTGGCATTTGGATAAAGAAATGTGACTTGTTCACTTGTTCATTCACGCAGCAACCATTCAGCACGTGATAACTTAAGTGATCTAATTTTACTCTCCCTGATGCTGTCACACTTTCATACCCCTTATTAGTTCTTTCTCAGAAAATTTCTAGCCCTCCCCCAAGTCTGCTATGTTAAAGTCAAAGTCTCTCTGTGTGGCTGTCAATCCATTAATGATCCGATAGAAATTCATGTTATCTGACTCCCCAACTCATAATTTCCATTACAGGGAGAAAGATGGCTAGATGACCCTGAGAAGCCATATTTCCATTTTTTTTATTTTATCATGCTGTTCCCAAAAAGCTGAGGGCTAGTCACTGCCATTTTTTTGTATTTCTAAATTTGAGCTATCTTTCATGTAATTTTTAACTCTTTAACAAATTATTTCTTTAATGTAAAGTTGTGATCTGCAGTGATAGAGCAATGCCTTATACACAACAGGTGCTCAAAATGTTGAAGAAATGAGTATATCCCATGGATTAGAAGATTATTAGATTATTATAAAACTATTATATATATACATATATATATATACATATATATATACATATATATGTATATATATATACACAAAAAAAAATTATTCCAATGCTGGTCAGTATTATCTCCTTAAAAAGAAAAGCAACTTTATTTTGTACAATACACATAATTACTTAAATTTAATGAAGTAATATGGTGGTAATATGAGGCAGTCCTGCTTCTGAATAGAAGCTGTTTATTAAATCTGAATTAATTTAAAAATTTTTGGTTTTGTAATGATTAAGGAATTAATTGAGCCATCCATTCAATTTTGAAATTTATGTATATTTTGACCCTGGAGAGGAGAAAATAGAAAGGAGATGACAGGAGAGAAATGTGATAGAAATGTGAAGCACAGACAGAGAGGAAAAGAGAGAGAAGTGTGGATAGCATTTTATTTATCTTTTAATTTTATTGTTTTTAACACTTAAGTTTGTGTACTTGTGTTTTGTCTTAAAGAGAATATTTAAAAGCTTTATCTATTCTATGTTTCCATGGCTGGATGTTTGTGAACTGAGTATATTTTTTTCTTATTAATGATTTTGAGGAATCTTTTTCTTTATATATGGTACAAAGTTTTACACAGACAAAAATATCCTATAGGAGACATCAGGATTCAGCCACATATTTAACAGAAAGAAAACAAAACTGATATTTAGAGGGCAAAATTAACTTTCTATTAACAGTAGAAAATAATAAATTATTAACTTATATTTGTCTGAGATATACTATCATAAATCAATTAAACTGTTTTGTTTTTGCTTTTCAAATGTTATCTTCTTTTTCAAAGAAGCATTTAATCATCAATAAATTTCTAGGCACATCTTTAAATTTCATCAAATGTCAGAGCAGAATAAATTTAAATGAAGCATAAGTCCTGGCTCACAGATGTACAAAAAAGCATTTATTTAAATTCAGTTTCATATCCCTTGTCTTGGATGCACAATTGAGATTATTCCAAAATGAAGACAACTCTATTTAAATTTTATATCAGAGGATAATATTTTTGTTTGTTGATCTTAAAAAGACATGTTCTTTCTAAGTTTTTACTTTAAAAAGGAACAATTTAAGATTATGCATTCATTAATTAAATGTTAACTATTTTACTTTTACCATGACAAATATCTATGTGAGCAAAATAATCTTCATTGCTTTTAAACAATTTCCCAATTGAAATGGCATGTACTTCAAGTGACAAGCCTAATTTAACTGAAAAAAGATGAGTGCAATATATGTTTCTATGCATATCAAAAAGATAATCTAATTTGACAACATACTTTAGTTCAATTAAAATATTACATATTAGGTGGATCATGTGCCATATTCTCAATTTTGTAGTTCATAAGCATATTGTTATTTACATATGTAAGCACACTCCTGTAAGGAAGATGGAAATGGCAGCAAGTTTCCGATACAGTATTTCAGAAAATGTTCTGAGAATTTCTAACCCCACTCAATATTCTATTTCAAAATAAATAAAATATTGTTTTTTGTGTTCAAACTTTTGGAAAATGCTGCATGGGATAGTCTGTGCTATACCTTAAAGTGCAAATTACTTTATTAAAGGCATTGACAGTAGTGCAATAATAAAAACTATTTAATTATGAGTGTCAATTTTTATGACTTTATTGACCAAGGAGATGTTACCGATATTGTAAATACTGTTTTGTTTGATTTGTTTTATTTTGTAACACTTATTAGTTTCTAATGGTACCAGTAGACTTCTGAAAAATGTTGACCTACCTTTAAGGGAAAAAATGGAAAATCCAACCTTACCACACACAGGAAGAGGTGCATTAGAAAGAGAAGTTGCCTGGATATTTTATTATTTTATTTTATTTTATTTTATTATTTTATTTATTTTCATCCTTTCTTTTATACTCTCCCCAAATGAAAATTTATTTACAAACTCTCAACACAACCACTGGCACTTATTCATACAAGTCTGTAAGTAAAAGACCATACATAGTCCAAGTGTCCCAGACTAGAAGGTAAAGCAGTAAAATGTATCTGAAGTGCTTTTCCGCCATCATATTTTCTTCCTCTTTCTACCTGGGTTCCCTCACCACAGGCAGCCTAGTGGACCTGGGGAAATTCTCCTTTGCTCTTGACGCTTTCTTGCTTGAAATAGCACTGTACATTCCACACGCCTCTCTACCTGTCAGTCTCATGAAAACTCAGTTGCTCTGTTTTACCACTATCTTATGATCCTGTTATGTTTTTTTTTTCTGATTCTAGCTGTTTTATATACTTCATGCTTTATTATGTCATTTCTCTATGAGGGGTGTATCAATTATTCCCATTTTACCAGATGAAATTTGCTATCTTAACTTGGCACATAAAGCCATCCGTATTTTACCAATATTAAGCAATTTGATTTTTCATAGATGTGTGATTAAGATAAACCAAAGTATAGCTCTACTCTTAGTCAAAAATAAGACCATTTTTGCTTTTTCACACAGAAAGTACTATGTTGTGCCTTACTGAGGTTAGTCAAAAAAAATGGCTATGTACAAATGTAACAGAGATGAATTGCGTAGTTGGAAACATAAAATGTGAAACCTAAAACTCTGTTTCTCTAAAGAAAGTTAATTTTCTTTTTGGGACCTGTTTCTGTTTGGTAGAGGAAAACTTATATAAAGTATTCTAGACATTCTCATTTTAAAACACTTTCAATCAGGTAAAAATTCAGTCAACTTCAAGTATTTTTCTCTCACTCATTGTCCACAGATTTCTTCCTGCAATTCCTCTGCTTTTCTAGGGTCCTTTGCTTCTAAGATGTCTGCTGGATAGCAGAGGAGGACCATGCCTAGTTCTGTCTCTCAGTAGTGCCCAGTTGGTCTCTGATCCAGACATATGCCACCTCTGATCCTATGATTTTGAAGAGGACCACAGTATTGCCACCCTAAAACCATCGTTTGAAATATTGGTTGTTAAGTTGGTTATTCAAAAACAAAAGGCTCAGGAAGAATGTTTGATACCCCCCTGTCCTACCTAAGAGATTCAGGTAGAAAACCCTGCTCTAGAAAGAAAATTTAGCATATTCACCTTAGTATGGTAGACAGAAAGGCTCCAACAGGGGCTTATTAACTACATCACCCTTACCGCCCCATTGTTCCCAGGTTGTCTGCAAGAAAGCACCTGCCATGTGTGTCCTGCTCCTCCTCAACTACCAGCCAATTGCCTACATCCTCTGAAGTCTTAAACACCCCCCTCCTCCACCTATTTTTCTTTGTCCATAATGACGCATAAGCCTCAACTCTCCAATATGTTTCCACTCTCATTTTTATGTGGTATCCCTAATGTGTATTCATCTAATAGACTTTCTACATTTTCTCTTGCTAATCTGACTCTGTTAGTTTGATTATTAGCCCAGGTAGAACTTCAAAGATTGAAAAAAAAAGGTATTTTTAGGCTCTCCCCCAAATCCAAAGATACCGTGAAGAACGATGTCATCTGGTTCAACAGACTGCAGCAGGCCCCACCTCACGACAGAGGAGAATCTCTTTGACCTGAGAAATCTGTAGAAGCTGCTGAGGGTGACACATAAGAAGCCAGCTGTGGCTTACCTGCAAGCCATGGAAACTCAGCGATGTTTGGTGTATATTTCACTGATGTCCAGACTGGTATTTTCTCTATTTCTGTCATCCCCTCTCTACTCTTGGGTTTATCTTTGGCCCTGGACATGTCAGACATATTCTCCAGGTTCTATAGCTCAGCATAGTCAACAAGTGGTTGTTAGTTTCTATGCATAGAATTTAATTTGCTGAGAAAGCAAGATTTTCTTAGGAGCCTCCTCCAGCTGGGGAAAGAAAGACACAGGAAACCATGCCTTATGAAGAACTGTTACCCGCACTTCCTTCTTCTCTTCGATCCATTGCCGTTATCGACATCCTTTGCAACTCAACCTAGAATTAGCTTGTCTGACACCAGGGACAAGATGACACATGGAATTTGTTGTCTTTGTCCTCAGCTGTAAAGTGCCTCCCACTTCCTTTTAGCTTGGGGCAAATGGAAAGAAAAACCAAAAAGAAACTTTGGGAGAAGAAATGTGTCCCCCTTGATGAAAATATCTCAAAATTTAAAAGGCCTTTATTTTATTGTTATATCAAAAGTACAATTTTCTCTCTTCTTGTGTGATTATTAAAATTTATGTTTTAAGCTTCCTTTCTCCTGCATTGCTATAGGTGAGAATTAGGCTTTTCCACATACTCACAAGGAAAGCATTTCAAGGACCCACACACAGGAGATTGTGGTGTGGTAAGATGGTTTATTCGTGTGGAAACAGAAGCCACTTCCTGGGTTTCCGATGTCCTACTATAGAAAAAGTCCAACTGTGCTCTCAGCAAGGCCTAGACAAAAGCCAGTCTCTGGAGCTTCTGTTTCATATTAAAGCTTAGGTTTTTGGGGGGGTTTTTTGTGTGTTTTTTTTTTTGGTTTGTTTATTTATTTATTTATTTATTGAGCCCACAGCCAGTTCCTAAACAACCCCAGAACCCGTCCAGGCAGTTGAACTTGTTCTCGTTCCCGGCTGCTCTGGTGGAGAGTCCATGGGCCGTTGGCTATGTGGCTGCTCAGGCTGCATGGCTATGGAGAGAGGATGCACGAGTGCATGGGGTGAGTACAGGTCATGAGCAAGAGGGAGAGAGAACTTAGTGTTCTTGACACCCATGCCATCTGCTGCGGTCCCGTAGCTGCTAGACCACATGGTCATGTGCTCCGGGGCAAGAGAGCGTGTGAATGAATAGATGAGTGCATCACCGGGTGGGCAAAAGAGACGGCTTCTGTGTCTCCCTGTGGTTATATTATCTTGGGCTCAGGATGGACCTAGTGCTTTTTTCAAAAGAACCGATCAACTTCCCAAACTTCCGCAGGCTTTGGATGGGTCCACTTCCTAACCAATCCCTTCTTCCCCCAGGATAGACTGACAGGTCTTTTTGGTCAAGCACCTTTTGTATGCCATTTCCAATTCTATTGCACATGTGTCTTCCCTCCCCTGTCCTCACGTGGCAATCTGTACTGGAGAGCAGAAGGGAGGAGTGTTAATCTTCTTAGTGGAACACAGCGCTGGGATGTGAAGCTGTAGATTCCTGGCTACCAAGCAGGTTTATGCTTCCCATTTTTTTAAGCTGAATGTCTACTTTCCTTTGCTCTCTTTCCTTTATCAATATCTAGTAAAATACCGACAGTAACAGCAAGGCTATGTTGTTTCTTACTTCTCTTTACCTCCTCTCACCTTTTTTTTTCTTTTTCTTTTTTCTTTCTACTGTTCTCTCCTTCCCTTTTCTTTTTGCTCCCTTTTTATTCCTTTCATTTCTATCTGTTTCTTTCAGGGGCATTATTGAAAGAATCATAGTTATGGTCTCCTATGCATTAGAGGAAGCAAAGAAAATAAAGAATATGGTTGCATTCAAAATCATTAGTAAAGACTTAATAAAGGTCCAAAGAATATTTATAATCAAACAAAACCGATTATCAACCTTCTTCCCACTTCAACATGGCACAAATAAGTCCCTATTTTCACAAATTTACCATAAGTACATCAGTTTCATATATTTATCTTTCAAGATTAACCTGATATATATGAGGTCTGTCCAGAGGTATCCAACCATATAAAAGAAAAATAGAGACATTTACTGAAGAAGATATAAGATGCAAGAAACATTCATTGTACATAGGACAATGACACCTCAACCCCCTTCAAAGTAGGTACCTTGGGGACCTCACACAGTTCTGCCCCATCATGTTTTCCTGAATCTCATTAATGTTGTGATATCTCCTCCATTTCAAAGGTGATTTAAGTTTTGGGAAAAGCCAGAAGTCACAGAGTACCAAATATGGTCTGTAAGAGGGCTAAGTCACCTGAGTGATTTTGATGGTTCACCGAAACACTCCAGATGAGATGTGATGCCTGTGCAGGTGGACTGTCCTGATGAAGCTGCCAATCACCAGTTGTCCATAGCTGTAGCCTTATAAATCATCTGAATAGTTTCCTTGGAGGAATGTTCAAGCTTAACGAAAAATTCTATGCAGGTTTGTCACTCAGTCATTTTGAATGTGATGGCCACACAGGACACAGGCTCACTCAGTGGTGTCTACTGCCCCCACTAACTAGTACAGTGAAGTTGTCACTGTTCACACACGTACATTCCAGTCTTCTTTCCTTGGCTGCCAGGTTACATCGATGTCACACAAGCCAAAATTCAACAATGGTTGGACTTTCCCCAGACAGATCTCATTATATTCCAAATTTATTTTACTTCAGCATGGAGATGCTGTGACTTAGGGAGAACTCTGCCTGATTATAGGCTCTCACTGAAGAACCGTGCACAAAGTTCCCATGGCTGAACAGTATTTTCCACAATAAAACAATCCATGGGTGCAAAGTAGATCCTATCTTCTTACTGCAAATGTAGTAGAATCTGAGTATATTGTGCTCTGCATCTTGTACAGCTGAATAGAAGCCATTGATTTCAGTTGAGTCCACTTGAAAAGTCTGAATACATTCAAAAGGCTGATTATTATAGTATTAATTACTATTATAGCTAGTGCTGTCCAAAATTGAAAAGGAACAAAAATTGAAGTTTCTCAGAAAAATAAATGTAAATTGTTCATATATTATTGTATGTAATTTAATATACAAAAATCATTGCTTCATTGTAAATAAGAAAACCTTGCTCTGCAACTTCATAAGTGTATGAATGATATTGGGGAATGCTTTTAAGTCTTGAACTTTTAATTTTTTCCTCCTCAGTGTCCATGTTAGTAATCTGTCTTAGTGTTATGATCAGGATTAAATGGAACCGCTTATTTGAAGTGCTAAATCATACCCTGCACAGAGATGCTTAATAAATTTCAACTATTTTAAATAAGACTCCCTTGTAAAATTAAAGCTAAGTTATTAATTTGAGATTCCAAACTGAGACAGAGAGGCAAGAATAATTCTTTAAAGAACAAAATGAATTGACAAAGAGTAACTTGACAGAACAATTCTAAATTCTCTGTTTCGCTTTTCGTAGTGACACTTCAAAATTATAGTATTCATAAAGACATGTGTTATGCTATTTAAAGTAAATAGAATAATTGAGACAATTTGGAACACATTTGTCCATGACTTTTATTTCTTTTGTAATGCGAATGTCAAAACATTAAAAATAAAGCTTTATTTTAATATAAAATTTTTCTTAGAATATTTTTGGTGCACCAAGAAGTATGTTATTAATGGGATAGATCAAAAGAAAAGTAGGCCAAAATGCTATGACACAGAAGGCTTTTGTCATGCATTCTGTATTAAATCTCAGACGTGCATTAGGACTTAAAGGCCATTCGGGTGGTGAATGACAAGAATCAGGTACTTGAAAATAAGCCAAGCATGGAGAATGTCAACATATTTTAAGACTATCTGTAATCACTAAGATGACATGTTTTTAATCCTGCATCATTCACTGGAATAAAATTTAGCTTGTACAGCATGTAGTGCATTATACTAATATTAGAAGGGCCCCCGGTTTGTACAACTAAGAATTATGTGAGAGGGTGCTATTTGTGAGTGCAAGTCTAAATTATTATTTTTTTAGTCCTTAAGTTGGGTCTTTTGTTTATAATTCATGTAAATGACAGAGCATTCACCTTTAAGAAAAAAATATTATACATTTTTCAAAGCAAATGATTATATTTTGTTTTATGAGAACACGCTTGGCATCACACAGTGTGTGGGCTGCTTTTATCAAGAGTACCGTCCTGCTCATGTTATGTGCTGGAAATTCAGAACAGTATTCAGATAAAAATATGTTTCCTAACTTAGTTCATATTAAAAATATATCTAATTTACTACATTCTCATCCTTTGGCTCACATATATATGTATATAAATATAAATTTATGTTTATATATCCATATAAAATGCAGAGAGATACTCTTCTCAAAATCACAAAATATTATGGTAATGGACTAACTTAGATCTTCTGTATTTAGCATTTTAGATGCCTCTTATATTTTTCTCTAAACACTATACTAAGCAATTGCTGTTCTAAACATTTTTTTTGTAATTACTTGCCAGCAGTTGGGGCTGTATAGAAATGTGTTCAGATATAAGAATTCATTTTTCTTTCACAATATCTACAATTTTGGTGCTCGATATCTTAATTCACTTAAACATAACAGAACGTTCTGTAGTAGAAGTGCTTATATAGCTAAACCCATGGAAAGTAGGTCAATTAGAGCCCTCAGAGCAACATGCCAATGAAACAAGGTGGTAGCATTGATCCTTCTTCAGCCCTATTTCTTTTGCCAGCACCAGAACTTACATAAGTAGACATCTGAACATTTAAAACCAGCTGTCTATGTTCCAATATATTATTTTAAAGGGGGAAGCCAAACCCATCACCCCTCAATGCATAAGGGCATGGATCAGTTCAAACCCCAGTGTGAATTTGTGGATTTTATATTTTCAGGAGACACAATCAAATTCTCTCTGAGAAAAAGTGACAGACTTCTAAATGAACCAAAATATTACTGGAGGTCTACAAAGGAAAATTAATCATTGTCAAGCAAGTATTCCAATTAACTGACCTACTGGTGGGGGTTGGCTAAGAGGGAAGTTTTCATGCTGTCTGCAATCCAAAGATATACACATTCTGTCTGGGGAGGAGATAATCATTTTGCCACCAAATGCCACACACAAAAGAAAATACCCATTTGTCTAAAACAAAACAAAACAAACAAGCAAATACAGGCAACTTAGCATGTATAAAGACATTTTCAGCTTTCTTTATATGTATGTAGTAGAAGTTTGAATTTTCTTTGTACTAGTTGTAACATGGGTTTCCTCATTAATGACAAAAGTAAAATCTCCAGCTTGTAATTACTCATTTTTGTGTGAGAATTAACATTATGCCTTTAAACACTACATCCTTTAACAATTACTTTCTCTGAACCCGAGTTTACTCTCCATAACTTGGGAACAATAACAGCTACCTCATGGTGCGCAAAGAAACTAATTTTTATAAAGCATGTAAAGTTCCTCATTCTCTGCTGACCGTGACCAGATATTCAAAAATAGTTATTAATATTTAGTTTTATCTGATGAATGCCTTTACTCAATTTTTTTCTCCATTATTCCAGTCTTTAAGATGCTTCCTCTGTGTGACCATCTTACACAACTTCTAGAACCAAGTTCTCCTATCCCCTAGGTATCTATTCTAATCTCTATGACATCAAAATAACTCACCCAGGTATCTGTCTTTTCCAGCATATTACATCCTATTTGAGGACAAGTATATGGCAGTGTCTCATTTTTCTTTTTATTTTCACTTAGTCTGTCTCTAATCTATCACATATTACATATTAAAGAAATAAAAAGTAACAAATAATAATCAGTGCAAAACAAACATTTTTCCACTTCCCTCTTTATCCTTCCTGACCACATGTTGCTTTGCTTTCTTACTTCCCTTCTCTTTTATCTTAATCCAAAGAACCACTCACTTCAACACTTAAATGTTCTTGTCTTTTCTGTCTTAAAAACAAAATAACCTTTTAAAAATTCAACCCCACTTCCTGTACTAACTTCCTCCTCTTTACTACCAACCTTCTCCATTGTTGTCCACGTTTGCTGTTTAATCACCATTTACATTCTTTGTCTGATTTACAACTGATTTTTGTCCTAGCAATACTGTTAAGTTCTGCCTTGTCCCTTATTTTAATTATTTTATTTTTTTCAGTTGTCATTGGTATACAATATTACATTAGTTTCAGGTGTACACTGCACTGATTTGACATGTATAGGCCTTACAATGCGATCACCTCATTAAGTCTAGTACTCACCTATCACTGCACACTCATCACACTGTTACTGATTCTATCCTTCTGTACCTTTCCCACCCATTCCCATCCCTGATCTCTTCTGTTTGATCAAACTACATAAGTGTCCAAAATGCACAGAGAGCACTAAAAGAAATAAGTGATACTGAATTAAAAAAGTATTGTGCTAAACATTCTGCTAAATAATCTCTAGGGGAAAAAATATTGAGAAAGAGTAAGCCATGAATTGTAGTCTGTTTATATACTATAATATTTTCAGAGAAGCAGTGAATGGCACTTCATAAAGTTAATATATACATGTTTCAGATAGCGCATTCCATTGACACTAGATATTAGATATTTTAGTGCAGGAATATTTGCTAAGATCAATATCATTTCTCATAAATAGAAAACTTATAACAAAAATTCAGTTTCAAATAATGAAAAACTGCTTTATCTTAGCAACCCTACAATCAAAAATAATTTAAAATATCCTATGTTCATTGCAACTTTATTTACAATAGCCAAGACCTGGAAGCAGACTGAGTGTCCATCAGCAGATGTGTAGATAAAAGAGCCACAGAACATTACACAATGGCACACTACTTGGACATGAAAAGAAAAAAAGAAAAGAAAAGAAAAGAAAAGGAAAGAAAAAAGAAAAGAAAAAGAGAAGAGAAGAAAGAAAGGAAAAGAAAAGAAAAGAAAAAAGAGAAAAGGAAAGGAAAGAAAAAAGAAAAGAAAAAGAGAAGAGAAGAAAGAAAGGAAAGGAAAAGAAAAGAAAAGAAAAGAAAAGAAAAGAAAAGAAAAGAAAAAAGAAAAGAAAAGAAAAGAAAAAAGAAAGAAAAGAAAAGCTTACCTTTTGCAATAGCTTAGATGGACCCAGAGAGCATTATGTTAAGTGAAATAAGCCAGTCAGAGAAAGACAAGTACTATATGATTTTGCTCTTGTGTTATCTAATAAGAATCAACCAACAATCAAAACGGAGACAGATACATAGAGAGCAGGGTGACAGTGGTTGGGGTTTGGGAGGATGAAGAGATTGAGAAAAAGAGAAAAACCTCTAGACATGGATAAGTGTGTAGGGATTGCTGGGGGAAGCGGAGTGGGGGGAGGCAGAAGAAAGTACAGGGGGCAAGATAAATAAAAATTAAAAACTAAAGGAAGAGAGAATAAATATTGGGGGAAACCAAAAAAACAACAAAGATAACAAAAAAGGATTTTAAAATAAAGTGATAAATAGATCTTTGTCATAACAGAATTTCATTTTATTGTGCTTTATCAGAATTTTATTACCTCTGTATAAGTAAAATTATGTTTTAAATGATTGCTTACATTAATTATCAAAATTTTCCAATGAAGACGTGTTGCTGAAGTAATTGTCTTAGATAAAACAGCAAAAGGTAAATCTTTGAAGATTGTTGATATGCCATGGAAGTAGAATTGGGCAGTTAATTCATCAGTAAAATATTAGTTCCCTATGGGGTTCTCCACAGGGTGTTTCATGAGAAAGTATTATTAGTATTGGCATATCATAAAGCTCAATTGCTACAAAGTATACTTTGGAAAATTCTGGCCTAGGGGTACAGAAGTTTGAGCTAAAGATAAAGAAAAGGCTAAAGATAGAAAATATTTTCCTTTAATATTTATGCACTCTCTGGGAAATTCAGGCATAGAACAATAAAAATATGGATTTCTAGAATTTAACTAATCTTCCTGTTTTTTTGTCTTTTCTGTACATAATTAGAGTACTGAAGGGGGCCAAAGTTTTGTCACCCCTAAAACTGTGCCTTTTGGGATATTGATTCTAAGTTGGTTGTTAAGAAAAAAAGACACTGAAAGAATGTTTGATCCTATTCCTTTCCTGTCTAAGAGACTCAGGTGAAAAGACCATCTCCAGGAAGGAATTTCAGCACATCCACCTCAGTATGGTAGACAGCAAGGCTCCAGGCAGGGGTCTGTTAACTAGGCCACTCCATGTCCCCTCATTTCTTGGTTTGGTAGGAATTTACGTGTGTTCTGCTCTTCCTCACCTACCTGTAAATAGCCAATTTCCTTTTAAATTTCTGACCTCTGCCCCCTCCTTTCTTTGTTCAAAATGGCATATAAACTTCAACTACACAATGTGTTAAGGTCTCATTTTTATGATACATCTAGTATGTATATCTGTAATAAACTTTATACATTTTGTCCTCTTAATTCATATCTGTTGATTTGATTATTAACCCAGCTAGGAAAACTTAGAAGGTCAGAGAAAAAGCATGTTTTCACCTCCAAAGTACCTATAAGTTGAGTTATTTTTGTTATGTTTTTCTTTTTATTAAATTTATTAGGGCATTGGTTAGTAAGACTATGTAGGTTTCAGGTGAATATTTCTATGATACATGATCTGTGTATTGTATTATGTGCCCACTAGCAAAGTCAAATCATCTTCTGTTATCAAGGATTTGATCATCTTAACTCTCTACTGCCATCCCCCACCCTTCTTAACTCTGGTAATCATCATACTGTTACCTGCATCTGAGTTTTTGTTTGTTTGTTTTCCCTGTTTGTTCATTTGTTGCTTGCAATTTTATATTGCACACATCAGTGAAATCACGTTTGTAAACTTTTTCTGTCTGACTTATTTCACTTAGTGTGATATTCTCAAGGTCTATCCATGTTGTCCCAAATGGCAGTATTTCATCTTTTCTTATGGTTGAGTAGAATTCCATAGTATGTATGTACCACATCTTTATCCAATCATCTACCAAAGCTCTTTTTGGATATGTCCATGTCTTGGCCACCATAAATAATGTTGTAGTGAACTTAGAGCTGCTTATATATGTAAATAAATGTTTCCAATTATTTTTGTGTAGGTACCCAGAAATGTTGCTGGGTTGTATTTTAACTCTATTCTTAAGCTTTTGAGGAACTTCCATACTACTTTCCATAGTGGTTGTAACAATTTATATTCCCACCAGCAATAATTGAGGGCTCTTTTTCTCCTCAACCTGTCCAACACTTGTTTTTACTTTTCTTGTTAATAACAGTCAATACAACAGGTGTAAGGTGGTATCTCATTGTAGTTTTAATTTGCGTTTCCTTAATAGCTATCTTTTTTTCCTCTTTCCTTCTTCCCTCTCTTTTGCATTCCCTCTCTTTCTCTCTTTCTCCAAAATTTCCTTTTATGGAATAACAAAAAGATTTGCTTCTTGCCAAAGTTCTAACTATAGTATAATCAGTGTGTGACCATTTGCAAGTCTTTTTACCTGTTCAGGTCAATAAAGGTGTGAAATAGGTGCATTTGAAAGGCTTAATGTAGATTCAACATTCCATAATATGGATATTTTTCTCCTTCCTCTCACAGTTAGGTCTAGATAACAAGTCACTAACCTTGACTCTGACATTTCATCAGGCCACTTATGAGAGAGACAAGCAGGACTGTCCAGAACAACTACAGGGGCACTTTCCTGACATTGTGATAGCTGAGACCTAGAGTTGTCCCTCCCTCCTACTGAAAGAACTGCAGCTGAGCCCACCTTCCCCCCACCCTCTCAAAGTGCTATGTATCTGATACTCTCTATAGCACATTTAAAGATTTTGTACCCCAGTTCAGGCTATTGGGTATCAAAATTCATAACTTTTGACTTACTTCTAAGAACACTCTACAATTGCCCCATAAATGGAGGTAAGGCCTCCCCACTGGAAGAGGAGCTTGCTGTGTGCAGCCGTGCGGTGATTCTAGGCAGGTTGCAGGTCAAGTGTGCACCTCCACAGTATCCAGAGGATGAGGGTTGCGGGCATCTACAGCCCTTCTGCTCACAAGTTCTAGTCTGCATGCATGAGGTTTGCTTCTGTTCGGTCAAACCTTTGAGGTGGTGTTCTCATTATCTGAGTTTATCTAAACATGATTATATATTTAATTTCTCTCCAACAAATTTGATCTCAATCACTCCTAGAACTCAATATTTTCCACTTAGAATCTTTAACTTGGAATCTAATTCAAAGGCTACATACTTCTAGTTTGATCCTACCAATATTTCAAACAATAGGACATTTGATATTTTTTTACTCTCAGAATAATACAGTGTCTTTCTACCTTCCTCAGCTCCTCAGATTATGCCATCTACTTTGTCTTTTCTCCATCCCTAAATGACTTTGATGATTTTTACTCTTACACTAAGTCGTTAGTGATAAGAATAGACATTTAAAATAATTCTTGTAATAAAAAGTTGCCCCTGGCTAACACTTAAGTGTGAGCTTCCCTTTGACCATGAGGCTTATTATCTAAGAAAAATAAACCACCACCAAATTGGTTTTACTTCTATATAGTAGATGTGAGAATTTGTCTCAAGACAGACAGCCATTAGCAACACTGACAGGAACTGTATTGCATGAGTACACATACATGCATATGAGATCAAAATACATTTTCCATTTTAAAGGTAATATTGTCTTATTGATATTATGTATAATTTAATTTCTTCAATTCAAATGAAACATATCATATTAAAAGGCAAAAGATTCATTATTTTAAGAATTTATTGGCATCAGTTGCACTGATGTAATTGCACTGACCCTACTTGCCCATCCGCTACAGTGCTGTGCAGCAATTTATGCACCTTGACCCTGAAGTGTCTATCTCTCCCTGAAAGGGTTCTCATTTCTAACCAAGCAGGATCTTCCCTGGAGCAACCACTTTATAGGATGGAAAAAATGTAAAGCTTATGGGGGGTAACTGGTTAGTTTGAAAAAATTTTTTAAAAAGAGAGATTAATTGCTTCACATTGTCAGAGGGACTGGAGAATGTCTTTAAGGAGAGAGAATTAGAATCATATCTTGAATAGAGTGAAGTTTGATAAAATGAATATGAATTGAAGGGTATGAATGATGTTGGTCATTTTTGTGATAACATAAAATTCAATTAAAAAAATGTGACATGTGATGAGCAAGGACAGCAAGTGAATTTAAAAGACTCATCTTTGAGAAGTCAGGTTCTGATGTATATTGAGTTCCAGGTTAGAAAGTGTGTGGGGAAAGGAAAGAAAAATCTTTGAACATTTTTGGGAAGGATAATGACATAAACACTATTGCATTTCAAAAGTATTATTCTGATGTCAGTGCTTAAGAGCACTGAAGAGAGTAATGATGAAAAACAGATAGGTGATTCAGAAGTTGTTAATAACTCAGATAAGAAAGGTTAAAAAGTAAGTTCAGTCAGTGAAAATAAGAAGGAGACATGGGTTCCAGAGAGATGAAAAGTATGAAATCTAAGGAGCCCGACAACTCTGTTTACTGGGTAAAGGAAGGTAGTACACATTTTAGATTTGGATATCTACTAATTAGATTAATCTTAACATTAAAAAAAATTCTACCAATTCTCCCCCTTTTAGCACATGCACATGCCACCATCTCTCACACACACACACACACACACACACACACACACACAAATGGATCCTTCTGTATCTCAGTAATGGGCAACTCCATTCTTCCATTTTTTTAGACCTAAAGCCTTAGAGATATTCCAGACTCCTCTCTGTCTCTCACCAACATTAAGTCCAGCAGCATACACTGTCATCTCTATTTTCAAAGCACATTGAAATTTGTCCTTTCTCACTGACACAGCTGACACCTTTGTCAATGCCGTCATTTCTCCTCCCTTGGCCAATGGGCAACGGCTTCCTAACTGGTCTTCTTCATTTCTCTCTGTTGCTCTTTGGTTTCCTCTTATTAAATATTAAAAACTTTCACTGTTCTATCACTCTCTAAGCCTCATAGCCACTTTATATTTCTTTACATATCTTATCATTTCCTACTTGTATGCTTTGGTTTATTTTTTAAATTATTTTTCTGAGCCTTACCACTAGAGTGGACAGGAAATTTTATCTGTGTTGTTCACTGCTATATCTCCAGAACCTATTCTGAAATATAGTAAAGAATATCAATAAATATTTGTTCAGCAAATGAGAATTAAAGTGTGTAACCAAGCAACTAGAATATATTTAGGAAAAACATTAAAACAGACTTTAAAAAGATATTGACATCAGTTTTTATTCCTATATTATTTTATATTATGAAAGAGTACTTTAAAAAGTGATTATATTTACTTTGAACAAATCCGCATCTTAGAAATGAGAAAGCTGAGGCCCTGTGCTTCTAAGATCTATATTTAGCATAGGAGATTTTTAGAGCAAAAAAATAAATATAATAACATAATGGTGAATGCAATGAATAAACTTATCCTTTTTCAAATGTTCTTTCAAATAAAAACTTGTTGCTGTTATATGACAAAAAAGGATATATGACCAGACATACTAATAAATCTGTTACTATTGGCCAATTATATAACTTTCTCAACAGATAAGCTCCCTCTTCATCCTATTTAAATATGAAGTGAGATCAGATAGCATGGAACAAAAAAACTCATCAACAACAAAAGTCATCTATTAATTGTTTAACTGTAATATTCAAAGATAAACATGTTGGCAAATTATTGCCTTGTACACAATTACAATATAAAAGAAAATAATGATGAAATATATAGATTGGCAAGAATAAAATTATCAAACCACTTAATGCAAGAAAATTGAAAGCAATTTTTTTTTCTTTATCAGCTTATGTTAGAAGTTAGGAGTAAAACTGCTTGGCAAGGTATGTGTGGGTGGAGGCCATTTTTGCTGTGATAATTGTAGGAAAAACCCTTGACATAAAATGAGCCCCTGCAAGAAAATTTGAACAGGTGACCTGAGAGTAATGGAAGAAATGAGAAAACAGCTTTCCAAAGGTATGATTTCACAATGGAGCATAATATAACACAAAGGGTGTGGAACCATTACAGAAAGAGACAAAAGGGATGGCACATGGCTAGTGTTCAGATGTTGGTACTTTAGGGGACATTACATGTAACATACTTCTGCAGACCCTCCGTTCTCTGGAAGCAGAGAGCATAGAAACCATGCTTTCTGGTCCTACATCCTCAAAAAACAAACAGAAACAAAAAAAATTTACCACTTATACATACCCTGAGAGTTTTACTATTTTACTGATAGAATTCTAGAAACCATATATATATTTTCATAAATAGATTTGTTTTTCAGAAGCTATTTGATCGATACTAATGTTAGATTCTGTTTTGGAGCTTACAGGAAAACCTTAGTCACTAAAATTAGCTATTGTGTAATTATCAAAAATGAAAAAAAAATGGAAAAGTTGATATTTTTCTATACTATGATTTTATTATACCTAGTGTCATATATAAAAGAAGAGAAAGGTTTGGTGGTGTCATAAAGAGCAAAAATAACTTTAAAAGTTACCTTTAATTACTTTTACTCCTATATTATCACCAAAATTTTAGACATCTATACCAATCAAATACTACTTTGGGGACAAGTATTTTTACATACTACTCTATATTTCTTAAGACAAAAGGTCAAATTTTAGTGAAATGTGATTCAAGTTTATATTTAATATACACTCTAATAAATATGCAGAACTCAAAGAATACTCTGGAATATATGCCTTTTTGCCTCTAATCTTCTGAATATACTGATTTGTTTCTTTAAATTGAAACTAATACATGGAAAATTGTTTCATCTTATTGATGGAAAAAAAGTGTTTGATCCAGCATTAGATAAAAGATAAAAGAGTCGCCTATTGCAAAGAAGCTCTCGGGCCGTGTACTCACAGTAAGCGAAGACATGAAAAGGATGTAATATCAGTATATCAAGCCTGGAGAATACACAAAGATTACAAGATAAAATATTTTAACTGCTTATCTATAAATTTAATGGATGTTATTCTTTCATATGTAACACTCCATTGCAGATGTCTAAATTTGAAAAGAGAGTTCAGAATACATTGTCTTAAAACTTCAAAATCAAATTAGATAACTATTAACATAAAATATAGTGTATGTAGCATATTGTCAACTCCATCTCTGATCCTTTATGGAAAATTTGAGCTAAAGCCAATATAATAAAGCTTGAAAATGTGGAATATAAAATCCTGTTCCCACATTTCCCCAGATAGATCATGCACAAAGTTCGCGGTGCGTCATTCGGCAAAGGTGGAGCAAGCGAGCCGGATGAATTGTCCAACGTCGTTCACCCAACCCAGGAGAAGCAGTAGTAAAGTCAGGCACCAAGTGAAAAAACAGCTCTTACATTGGGTTCTCACGTTTAGATCAGTGGTTTTCAAAAGGTAAGAATAAAAACCCATAAAGGAGACTCCTTGTTCACTGGTTTTTTCTAACATTGATCTTATATTAGGAAAAAATTTATTTTAAAGTTAAAAAAATTCTCTTATAATAATAGCTTTTACTGATTTTATATTAAAGGCACCCAAATCTTAATTTTGTTATGCCCAATGGAAAACAGACAAAAAGCTAAAATAATAATCAGTGATTTTAAAACATACAATTTCTGATGTGTTCCATTTAATTTAATCCAGAGAAATGAAATTCCCAGATATTTTTATTTCCAACGGTATCATTGTTAGTAAACAACAGAAACAAAAATTCCATTTCATTATGTAAAATGTATTCTACTTTCTGATTATCATGCCAAAAATAATTTTTTAAATATTACTTCATAAAAGTGCTAATATTTTGTTAAGATATCATCTCCAGTTTGCCAATATATGCAAAACCATTGAGTCAATCGTCTTGTACAGGCTTTCATGCCATGAGTATTACTCATGGGCTGATGAAGTGACATTGCCAAATTTCACGATTTTTATGGGCTTAGTTATATGAGATAACATTAAAAATATATGTTATTATTCATGGACCTTGTAGGGGCAGACTGACAGAAGAATAATATATAAAGAGTTATCTTAGAGTTTAGAAAAACAAAGGAAAAAAAGATAAATAATTAATAGCTTTCAAAAATAGTTACCTGAGCTCTGAAAAATATTATTTGGCTCAGAAGTGCTCCTTCTTTGAATAATTTTAACTTCTGTATAATGAAAGAAGATAAAAGAATAGGATGGAAATTTAGACTATCTCAAAGGACTTCTACATACCTTCATTTTGGTGAAAGACAAGTGGAAAGTTTCAAGCTCTTTTACATCAAATCTTTGCTCAAATATTAACTTCTAAGTAAGCCTTGCTGACCAATCTATTTAAAATTGCAACTCCCAACACAACTTTTACCCAAACTATACTTTTTTATTGTATAACATTATATCTGTCTAACATAGTATGTTTCATATATTATTGTGTGTGTGCATATGTTTGGTATTTGTGATTATTTTCTATCTACCTCTACTAGAATATGATCTCTGTAAGGGCAGGGATGTTATCCATAATGTTTATTGATGTATCAAGTGCTTATACCTATGCCTAGAACACAGAATATATCCAACGAATATTTGTTGAATGAATTAATAAGAGTATATAAAATCTTATTCAAGCAAACATTTTATTTGCAGTATTACAATATCAATAGAAGCCTGTTGTTTAAGGATTAAAATTATGTTACAAAGACAGATCCTTCATCTATAAATTTTTCTAAGCTTTTCTTAAAGTTCTTTGAATAATTAATATAACATCTGGCTTTTTGGAAAGGAATTTTGGCTTGAAGTGCCTGAAGAAATGGAAGCCCAGTCCATGTCACTGAGCCTGAGGATTTGGCTCCTTCAGCACACCTAATTATTACTTCATATCTTGTTTGTTTTCATTATTGTAAAATTTATGAGTTCTATGTTAGCTGGATGATATCGCTATGCAATAGTTCAAAATATTTTTTTCACCAACTGATACATGCAAATTCAATTTTGGTGAATGCACAATAAGATTTAGTGATGTCAACGCGTAATGGTCATGACATAAAAGTCCAGAGTAAAAATGTGAGACTCACCCTGGTCAGTGTGGTTCAGTGGATTGAGTGCTGGTCCCAGTCTAGGGCACATGCTTGGGTTGCGGGTCAGGGCCCCAGTTTAGGGCGTATGAGGGGCACTCACACATTGATCTTTCTCTCCCTCTCTTTCTCCCTCCCTTCCCCTCTCTAAAAATAAATAAATAAAATCTTTTTTAGAAAATGTGAGACTCAATGACTGGTCTGCCATTTAGTTATGCTGCTACTAGATGGCAGTTAGTGAGATAATATATTTATTTTTATGTCATTTTGCCATAATATTTCAAATATTTACACAGCATTGGACATTAATAAATCAAGTAAGTTCCCTGAAGTTAACTTTTCTAAAGAAACTAAACTAGCAGTGAGAGAGGACTCATCACCTTTCATAGAGCTGAAGTTCAAATCTTTAGTTAACTAGAGGGCAACTTTAAACTAAACCTATAAAATGGCACATAATCTTATTCAGCATTTTGGAGGAAAAGAAATATTGGATAATTACTGCATGACTGTTCATGTCTTCAAAAATTGACATAGTTTTCCCCCTAAATTTTTACAATAATGTTGTCATGATCCACACTGCATAGATGGACAAACAGAAGCTTAGTTAGAGAACCACAAGGCTTAACAGAGCCTAGATAACAAGTACACAGTAAATAAAAAATTTAACTCCACATCAATGTCACTACAACAGCCAAGCACTTTCCACCATATTTCACTGCATTCTGTTACCAAAAATATGAAAAGTCTACATTAATCATTCATTCGAGTGTATAAATTCATAGTTACCTTAATGTTATAGTCTTCTATACATAAATAAGAACTAATATTCTTTATATTGATGCAATTGATACTTTTACATTGTTCTGACATTTCTCTTCTTGAATGTTCTCATGTTATAATGAGCTAGAATTTACAAATTTGGATAACCCTATAGAAAATTAGCTCTAGTTATGAACACTAAAGAGAAGGTAATTTCTTATAAGCCTTCATTTTTTTTCTTTAAATATACCGCAAATAGTAATGAGGTCATTTTCCCCCTGAATTCATTATCTTTACCCTAATCGCTGGATAAAAGGTCATATACAACAGTCATGTGATTTATCTATCCTTGTATGTCTTCACTGGAACACATACTTCTGTCTCACATACATGACTGACATGGTAGTCTCTGCCTAGCTTCTGTAGAAAAGTCATTTTGACTTTTCTTCTTTTTTTTTAAATTGCAACTTCAGGAAAATTTCCCGTTTTATTATTCCAAATATTTTCCCATGTAAAATAAATGTCCAATAATTCCTGGTATGTGGGAAGATAATATTTGTTAAGGTCACAATGAAACATTATTGATGGAAGCTTGGCTATGTAAACAGCACAAGCTGAGAAAAGGTTTACTCTCCAAACCTGTTAGACTGGATGAAGTGAGATCAGTAACAGCCACCTTGTGACATCTCGGGGGGTCTCATTCCCTTCTTTTGGCAGCTCCCCTGTAAGTGCACAGTTATGTGTGTTCAAGATTCCAGTTTCTAAATGTGTGTTTTCCAGGAGCATGAGCCCTTTCATAGACTGCGTTTCAGTAAGTCAGGTGTTTGACCTGATCATAGTCATCAATAGGGTGTTGTGAACCATTTGATGTGTTTTAAATAAAATATGTAATGAATTAAGTATATTGAAAATTAATGAGAAGAGACTATAATTACCCTAGAACAAGATCATAATAAGATTATAGTATATATGGAGTACCTTAATTTTAAATCTTATTTAATTTGTCATCCTAATTTACCTTAATATTAAAAATAGTCCTTTATTAGAATGTTGTCTTCTGACTCACCAAGAATCCAGGCTGTCAGTCAGAAGCTGTCCTAATGTTTCTGTCGCAACCTTCAGGATCTTGGCAACAGTGTCTCCCTGAAATTGGTTATCACGCAGCAATCAGCCGCTATTACCTTAGCAGGGGAGATTCATACCTGTGACTAGTCACAGCTCTTCAAAGCTATAATTTGTCTTTTCCTTCACATTGTATCAGTTGCACCCAACAGCCCTGCATCCTGTCCTCCCTTCTCCCACAGGGCTGAGGAATGGGGACGGAAGCTAGATAGGTTGCCCTG
Source organism: Mormoops blainvillei (assembly GCA_004026545.1). NCBI lineage: Eukaryota > Metazoa > Chordata > Mammalia > Chiroptera > Mormoopidae > Mormoops > Mormoops blainvillei. Next base: position 38,121 of record PVJD01007019.1, on the reverse strand, counting down.
TACTGGTAACATTTAGTCCTCTGCCTACGATGATTAGAACTCACTAGTTCTTAAATGTTTCTTGGTCAATTTGCTTACATATTGTTTATATATAACTATTTTTCTGAAGAAACACACTTAGTTTCCTGCTCCCTTGAACTATAAAGTTGAATTCTTATTTAAAAAGGAGTCTAACTACATTATTTTTACAGAAGTTAAAGTATCTCATTTACTTCGAACACAGAACTTCCAGAATTGTTATTGAGATAGTTTTAAATCCTTGATAAAGAACAAAACATTATTAATAATACATTAAAAAGAAGCATTTAAAAATGTAGCATAAGGTTGGTTTGTGGCACTTTGCTATCCTATTACATATAGAGCTTTTATTTTTAAATTTCACACTAACTTATCAAAACTAAGGGTATCCTCCTTGCTTGGAATATATTTTAAACATATTTATAATAAATTTATTCGAACTATACATTACATTATTTACACTGTGGGTGGACTGTACTCATGTAACATCACATATTTATTCCCAGTTGACTCTTGAGTTTTTAATCTACCCTTCAGTAAAGAATCAGGAATTATGCATAGAAGAAACTTAGTGACGATATCAAGATTAGAAGGGAAAACACGGGATTTCATGACAGTACACCTATCTGATGTCTGACATACATGACCAGCGGCCTCAGTTGTTGACCTATGAGACCCAGAACCCATTCTCATGGACGTTACATTTCCCACAGCTGCTCCTAGGCAAGGACTAAGCATGACAGGGTTACTAAAGATGGGCCTGCACTCCCGAAACCAGACAGTGCAGGGCGACCTGTCTAGTTTCTGTCCCCAGTCTTCAGCCCTGTGGGAGAAGGGAGGACAGGATGCAGGGCTACTTGGGTGCCTGTTAGACTTGCTGGAATGTTCTTGAAAACACACTGTACTTCCTTTTTTCTTTTTTTTTAAGGGTTCAAACCTCCTCATGGTCCAATGACTCTTCCATATTTCTCCAGTTCTGTTCCTCTTTCCCTGAAAAATGTCCTGCAGATCTATTGATGCCTACATCTTAGACAATCTAGACTGATACAAGTGACAGGTTTTGTAGTTGTGTTAATGTGGCACCTTATATAGGACTGAGAAAATGTCATTTGTCTGTGTCAAAATGTGGGAAGGTAGCCTGGCTCTCCCCACAACACACCTTTGGCAGCTCCACTGACATCCCTTGTGAAAGAACTGCATGCATGCCTTTGATCCTTTCATTTCTGTTCTCTGGGCTTTCCCAAACTTGACATATCTTCCTCAAAATATCACATTCGCTTGCAGGTAGCATTTCATGTGTGAATTCAACATGACCTATATATGAATGGGAGTCTATTTCCTCTTTCAATTATGACACCCTTGTCTGAAAGGTATGGCTTGGCCATACAAATCTTACATTTGTTTGGCTGGACATTTAGTTATTTTGTAAGATCACTTTTTCTGCGTCTGACATAACAGGTTTTAAAAATAGGTATCCCTTGTTAATTTTGATTATGATTACTTTTGTGGTATGAAAAAAATCTACCACATGATATATTTTCTTTATTGGAAAACAGTATCTTAAGATGAAGGAAATTATTTTTAGATATTTGTAGCCAAATGTTAATATACCTAAATTTTACCTATTTATACATGGATATACATCAAGCCTAATATTTATATACAACCCATGGCCAATGAATCTTTAATTACAATATAGTAAACACATAGAAAACTGAGGGAAGCACAGAGCAAACACAGCCACATAACATTCTAAATCTTTCACAGTCCAAATAGTGAAACTTAAGTAATGCTCCGGGTTGACTAGCACAACAGATACAGAGTTAGCTTCCTACCCTATGTACAAAATATACTTCATTTGAGCAATTGGTCTCTATATTGATCTAAAATAGAAATATCAACAAATTCAATTTCTAACCAAAGCATTAAAATTGGTTTTGAAAACAATAGGGCATTAAGACATTTCCTCCATAATAAACCTCAAATGCATATGGAAGAAAAAATGGCAAAGATGTCTCAAAACATGTTTAATGAAAAATAAAGTGAAAAATGCATTTATAATAAATGTTTATTTTTATTTTTATAGTTTTTATTAAATTTATTAGTGTGACATTGGTTAATAAGGCCATAAAGGTTTTACATGCGCATTTCTGTGATACTAGATCTATATATGTTACTATGGACCCACCACCCAAAGTCCAGCCGTCTCCTGCAACCAGGTATTAGGACTCCTCCACCTCCGCCCTCCCACTTGCTTCTCCCTGGTAACTACCACATTGCTGTCTGAGTCCCTGAGTGTCAGTTTTATGTCCAATATATGAGTGAAATTATATGGCTCTTAGCTTTTTCTGACTGACTTATTTCACTTAGCATAGTATTCTCAAGGTCCATCCATGTTGTCACAAATGGAAGTATATCATCTGTTCTTATGGCTGAGTAGTATTCCATTGTGTATATGCACCACATCACACAACCTGGCTTCAAACTATACTACAGGGCTATGATAATCAAAACAGCATGGTATTGGCAGAAAAACAGACACACAGATCAAAGTAACAGAACTGTAAGCCAAGATATAAATGCTCATGTTTATGAGCTGAACAAATAATTTTCAACAAAGGAACCAGAAATATATGATGGAAAAAAGAAAGCTTCTTCAATAAATAGTGCTAGAAAAGCTGGAAAGCCACATACAAAAGAATGAAACTAGATTACAGTTTTTCCCCATGTATAAAAATTAATTCGAAGTGGATCAAAAACCTAAATATAAGACCTGAAGCAATAAATTACATAGAAGAAAACATTGGTAATAAACTTATGGACCTTGGTCATGGAGAACATTTTATAAATTTGACTCCAAAGGCAAGGGAAGTAAAGGCAAAAAGTAAACTAAAAAGGTTCTTCACAACAAAAGAAATGAACAACAAAAGGTAGAGGAAACTGACTGAATGGGAGATAATACATACAAACAATGGCCCTGACAAAGGTTTAGTATCCAACATCAATAAAGAACTCATAAAACATAACACCAAACAAACCATCCAACTGAAAAACGGACAGAAGACCTGAACATATACCTCTCCCATGAAGGCATACAAAAGGTGAAAAAATATATGAAAAGGTATTCAAACTTACCAGCTATTAGGGAAATGCAAATCAAAACTACCATCAGATACCACCTGTCAGAATGGCTATTATCAGCAAAACAAGTGATAACAAGTGTTAGAGGGGTTCTGGAGAAAAGGAAACCGCATTCACTGCTGGAGGGAATGTCGACTAGTACAGCCACTAGGGAATACAGTCTGGAGATGCCTCAAAAAATTAAGCAGAATTACTATATGACCCAGCAATCCTTCTCCTGAGTATCTACCCAAAAAACTTTAAAACATGTATTTGCAAAGATACATGCACCACTATGTTTACTGCAGCATTATTCATGGTGGCTGAGACATGGAAACAATCAAAGTGTCCTTTGAAAGAGGTTTGGATAAAGAAAATTTAGCAGATATAATAATATTTATAAATTTTACTAATTTAGACAATACCTAGATGAAATCAAGTATATAGAGGACTGTTTAGGCATTCGGATATTAAAATACATTACCAATTGAGATAAAACTATGTGATACTTGGGTAAAATAATCATATCAATAGAATAGAGCAAAAGATGTAGATACAGGAGGTGGGAAAGGAAGAAGAAGTGGGAACACCTGCAATAGCATAAGCATTAAAAAATAAAAAAATGAAAGAAATAGGACCAAACATTTCTAGATATTTAATATATATAATAAATATATAACTCAGTATTTGGGAAAGAAGAGCTAACTCATAAGAAGTTTCAGGAAAGCAGGTTAGAAATTAAGAAAAATGAAACTATTTACCTAATATATTATTAGAAAAATAGTCCAGGTGGTAGAGATATATACATATATATACACACCATGCACGTGCACACACACACACACACACACACACACACGTATATATAGAGAAGGGGGAGAGAAGGAAGGAAAGATGCAGGTAAAATATCACAAACACATTTAAGGTAATTGGGAAAAAAGAGACTTTTATTTTTGATGACAGACAAGGAGTTAACAACTTTATGGTTAAACCCCCCACATATACACACACAGAGAAATCAACAAACACAGGCCAAATACTTTCATAGAAAAATGTACAAAGAACAAATATGACAATACAAGAAATGTTAATTTATGCAAAATAGTTGAAGATAAATGCCTCCCGTGTCACAGAAATTGTTTTAGGTACTGATAGAAATCAAACAAAAAATAATCTTTCTGCCATTGACTCTTACATTCAAATAAGAAATTCACATAATATAAATTTGCAAACTAAATGTAGGTAAATAATTCAAAGCCATTTATTATCAAAGAAAAAATAAATATTTAAATGACAGTCCATTTCTTATCAAATGATAAATAATACCATTTTCTGATTATAGCTAAGTGTTTTTGTTTTTGTGGGGAAACTCATCCTCAAGCACTGTTTGTGTGAGTTTGAATTAAAGTCAACTTTCTAGAGGGCAATTGAAAATGCTGAGAAAAATGCTTAACAGCTGGTCACCTAAAGCCACTTCTAGCGTCAGAACCTAAGAAAACATTCAGACGTGCTCTAAGGTATATATTAAGTATGTCACAAAGTATTTTTTAAGACACGCAATTGCAAATAATCTAAATGTTGTGAAGTATACTATTTATTTGAAACTCATGCAATAGAATTATATTTTAATTAAAAGTTGGTACCAATATATTATAATTTAAAAAAACAGATTTCAATACTCAACTTTTAGTGTGAGTTCATTTCAGTGTATACACATATGCAAATATACACAAAATATAAAAAGCCTAATGTTGGGCTTGAAGTGAATTATTAGGTATTTTCTCTGTGTATGTTTAGGTTGTCTAATGTTTCTATAATTAGCATAACTTGCTCATTTAATGACATCACTAAGGTTTTCATTTGAATTATATCTTATGTTGTGACAATCTAGTAAAACAATCTAGAGATTAGAGTTTGGCTTTCATACAGAACATTAAGCATCTGGAAGCTTTATTATATAGCATTTTTGCTTTTTAAGAGTTCTTGTTCTCACACTGGAAACAGCTCAAAGAATGATATTCCTCTTTGTACATATTTTCTTTGTGAACTGTGGCCTTTAATTACTGAGCATTCTTTGAAATGTGGTGCCCCATTCATTTGCTAACTTATGTGAAGAGAAAACCAACATCTAACTGTTTTAACTATCTTTATGAGTCAAGCTTAATTTCAACATGTTTTAGTATGTATCCATTAAACTTCAACTAGGATTATAAATTAATCCATTTTAACAAATGCAGTGCTTGCCCAATAGTTTTCTTTGAAACATTTTCTAGTTACATGTTTAAAAAAAGTTCAGACCTTTTAAGAATCACAATACTGAGTTTTCAATGATATTATCAACTTATTCCATTGACACATTTTCATCAACAGTGTTCTATGAATAACATAAACCATAAAATACTAATTTTTACTCTCTTGTAAAGGTCAAATGTATGTTCCAATTTATAGCCATACTTACAGCTTTGGGCAAATATTGTGGGAATATTTAGGAAATCCTTACTTATTTTCTTTATAACTTAATCCTATATGTTATACCACTTTACCATTAATAAACTATAATTTAGCAGGAAATAAATCAATACAAAATTTTGCATTAATGGCAAACCACTAGATAAACAATAGAGTAAAGATTGAGCAATTGAATGTGTAAATCCAAAACTATCCAGTCTTTCTCCAACTTAAAAAGATGACAGACTTTTGTAGCTAAGTTGCAGCTCTAAAAATAAATTCAAGGTTAATCCTTGTCCTGGGTGGGTTGAAAATGGGGTAATCTCTTCATGTTGGCACAGTTCTTCTGAACTTGTTTAAAGATTTATGACTGGAATCCTGCCCTAGGTAAACACATTTGCTATGTGAACATGGACTCTTGGCTTTGGCACCTGATGTTCATCTGTTACATTGGCGTCACTCCTACTTACAATTTGGTTGGAATTTTGCCTCAGGGCTTAGGTGCCAAATGAAAAGGTTTTAAATAAGACAGTGTGTATGATGCATCCCTGCCCTGGGTGGAATATCCTTTATAACTGACTCCGAACAATAGCATAAATCCTGTTTGTTTTTTATCCTTCATCACAACAGTTTGGCATATGTTCAAGATGACACAGTGAGCAGGTTAAATATGATAACATGATATTTCTATTTGTCAGTAAAGTCTGCCCTTTTTAGACATGATTGTTTTGAAATGTACATTATTATTATTGCCATCATTATTATTTCACATTTTATATCTGTAAAAATTGTGTAGAGACCTGTATAGAACATAAAATGAGGAAACATAGAGTAGGAAACACAAATATATTTTTACCCTGCCACCCACAAAAATTTTAAATCTATGATAAACATTCAAAGATGGATGCTTTTAAACCCTAATATATAATTATAAATAAATGTATTTCACTATGTTAGTACACAATAAAACACTACTAAACTTTAAAGTTTACATATGGATAGAACATGTATTTGAAGATCAGTACTAATAAAAGAGAGTAGAGAAATTACATCAAATTTTAGTTTTCCAGTTGTCTTCCTCAGTGTGACTAGATTATAAATTGTTCATTAATTCAGATGTCAAAATTATTGATGTTATTAATTCAAAAAAGGAACTTTAGTAAGAAATTGAAGGACTTAATGTAAAAGTATTTTATGCTAGTATAATATAAAAATATTAATTTGTATGTCATCAAATTCAAAACCAAACACCAATATATTAATCACTAAAAAGCACCTGAAAAGAAAGCAGTCATATTAAACCAAAAGAAAATAGTAAGCAAAGTCTTCTTGCATTAAATGTTAAATGGCAAAATTTAATGTCCTCAAGTAGATTACTGTTATAACTCCTTGATAAGATATTGTTTATTGATTGCCTATATGTTCTTATCTGAAACATGAAAACCATAAACAAATATGTTGAGGGTGTCTATACTTAAGAATTTGGTTTAATTCAGAAATATTTTGCCTTTCATACTGAGAACAGATACCTAAATCACCTTATTTTTTATTACCCTCATAAAACTAGCTAGATGGAAAAGCGAGTACTTTAAAAGAAAGATTTGATTTGGTGTATTTTGGCTTTTAGCACTGAATCTATATTTTCTAGTTTAGTATTAGTGTTATCAGTATATAGATTTTTTAATCTAGCCAAGCCTTTTCAAATTATTTTAAAGTGTATGGCTTTGATTTATTTACATTGTGATCAAATAGTTTACATTTAAAAATATAAATATAACTTATAGTAGATACTCAATAAATACTCAAGAATCAGTAAAGTAGAATGAAAAAATACCAGCAAAACATTTAGTACTAATGTAGCTTAAAGATAATTTTAATTGATTGTAGGCCAATAATATGAGGAAATAAATTGCTGTTTTATAATCTAATAAATGAGGGCACTATAACTATGTATTCTTTCCTAGAAGTAAATTAGCTAAATAAATAAATAAATAAATAAAGGAATGTAATTAAGTTAGGCAGATATCATAAAAATTTATATTAACTTAAATTTCCTCATTCAGTCTAGACATGATTCCTTTTTGAGAGTTATACATACAACTCATAATATTCACTATACTTGCATAAAAACACAAGCATAAAAAAACAAACAAAAAGGACAAAATACAATAGTACACTGTAGCACCATTTCCAATGTTAAATGGGATTGGCGACAATGGAAAGGAGCTTGTAGGTGATAAATATTGTGAGGAAAAAGTAATCAAATATACCATTCATACACTGCCAGAGCTAAATAATCGAGTACAAAATTATTGTCCTCTACCTTCTTCTTACTCAAGCTTCTCCAAATTGCAAACTTTCATCCTTTCCTCTCCTCTGGCCTTATCTTGATAGGACCATCAAATTCGATTTGAAAATTATATGTTGAATATCACGGCATTGCTTTCAGCTTATGTGAATGAATACATTATTTGTAAGGAATAAAGAAGGAAATTATGTATTGGGAGAAAAGATAATGAGTTTATGTTTACACACATTGCAATAGTGATTCTTGGCTTAAAAAAAAATTCTAACTATAAATCAAAAGTAGAAATCTGGATAGATCTGGAGGAGGAGATTTTTTTCCTTTCCAGTCAACTACTAATTACATATTGAGTATTATAATCTTTATCTGTCATTCAGAAATTTCCTTTGAACCCAAATTATTCCTTTATATCCAGCATTTTCAATATAGAACTGGAAAAAAAAAAGTTTCTGGAATAAATTAGGTTTGGACGCTAGTTAGACACACAAAGCAAAAGCTCCCTTGCTGATGAGAAGGGAGCTTAGAATACAGTAGAAAAAGTAGCTACAATACTAGGCCATGCAGTTTTATTGTGGAAATGTAATCAAGGGAGGCTTTGCTTTTTATTTTGTGTTCTGACTATGTCTGCCTGTGCTACCTTTTATTTAATCCAATGCTGTCCCTATGACTTAGGCCAACAATCCCCCTAGACTAGCTTACTTCAGTTGCCTTCTATTTCAACACTTCCAATTGGTTTCGAAGGAACTGGGAAAATAACTTCCTCAGGTAAGTTATTAATAAATAATAAAGACTTCAGGGTAAGTCCTGTTGAACAGTCTGCATTTTGCCTAACAGATCAACGTTACAACCTTACCTTTCCTGGCATCATTCTCTGCTGTCTCCACGGTTTCTGTTTCCCAGCGTTTCATACCGCTGCATCCTACGGTGCCTCCCATGGTGCCAGGCAGCTATCTTTATCTAAAAAGTCATCCTTCCTTTTTCTGCCTAACCCTGACCAGTTCAAGGCAGATTCTTCTTCCTCCTAGTCAGAAAGAAATGTTCCCCTTTTTCCATTTCTGAAGCATTAGTTAAGCAACTACGACACTCCATTCATCACCCTGTGTGACCATCATTTATAATGTGGTAGTGAACAGGATTGAGTTACCTGAAAAATAATCTCTAATAGCATCCTGAACTAGGCATTACCATGTACAGTTTGCAGATAAGGACACCAAGGTTCAAAAAGACTAAGTAATTTTACAAAGGTAATATAGTTCATATTTCACTGTACTGACGATAAGACCCCATGTAAGCCATCCTTTCCAAGATTTTGTTTTCTTGTTTCTTCCATAATAAAGAGGTGGATATCACTGACATTTGGAGATATTGTCATTTTTATTATACTTTATAACAACACGAACTAATCTATTTTGTGACTTCCATAAATAATTGTTGAAAAAAATCTAGTCATGATGGCAAAGTAATCTAGCAATGGGCTTATGAGTGAGCACATGCACACATACTGGAATAAAAAAAATAATAATCAGACCTAGAAAGATTCCCTATAGCTCATCCCGTTCAACTAGTTGCCTTTAAAGATAATTAACAATAGACGACATTGCATAAGGATACATACTTGATATGTGGGGATACATATTTGAGAGAACTGTTGAGCAACATCGGTGTTAATAAAATCTGCACAGGAATAGAAAACAAAGAGAGACTTCTTTTCCTTAAGGGACTTAGAATTGAGAGCCTAGATGTTATCAAACATGTTATCAAATTCCTTTTCTTTTTTAAGTTAATTTTTTTTTATTGTTCAAGTACAGTTGTCTCCATTTCCACCCCTGCTCTCCTCTACCCTACCAACCCCATCTCCCAGTACCAACCCTACCCCTCTTTGGCTTGTCCATGGGTCCTTATTCATGTTCTTTGACTACCCTTCCCTTCTTTCTTAACACAATGTCTTTTAAATACTAAATATTGGACAATAATTATCTATAGTCATCCTATATGTGAATCTATACCATATCCATCTAAATTTATTTAGATCTTATTACTATAGTGAGAAATGTTACCCATAATATATACCAGGTAATTATTTGTAAAGATAATTTTATAATAATGTTAACAACATGAATGTGCAAGTAGCATGATATTTAAAGGAACTTTGTATTATATGAAACCTGAACATTAAATGTTTTATAAAGCATAAAGTCTTTCGACAAAGGGTGAAGAAGCATAAAATAGAGTCAAAATAGTCCCTTCAATAAATGATGCTGGGAGATCTGGACAGCTACATGCAAAAAAACTGAAATTCAATCACCAACTTACACCATACACAAAAATAAACTCAAGATGGATAAAAGACTTAAATATAAGTCATGACACCATAAAAGTCCTAGAGGAGAACACAGGCAAGAAAATCTCAGATATTCCACCCAGTAATATTTTCACTAATATGCTCCCTACAGCAAAGGACATAAAGGAAAGAATAAGCAAATGGGACTTCATCAAAATAAGAAGCATCTGCACTGCTAAAGAAAACATCAGCAAAATGAAAAGGTAATGACCCATATGGGAAAATATTTTTGCCAATGATACCCTGGACAATGGTTTGATCTCCAAAATAAAGAACTCACATGACTCCACTCCAAGCAAGACAAATAATCCAATAAAAAAATGGACAAAAGACCTGAACAGACACTTCTCCAAAGAGGGCAAACAGAGGGCCCAGAGACATATGAAAGGATGCTCAGCATCACTAGCCCTCGGAGATGCAAATTAAAACCACAATGAGATGCACCTCACACCAGACAGTATGACCATCATAAACAAATCAACAAACAACAAGTGCTGGTGACCTTGTGGAGAAAAGGGAGTGGATCCAAAAACTATGGTGCATTTACACAATGGAATATTACTCAGCAGAAAGAAAGAGCTACTACCCTCCGCAACTGTGTGGATGGAACTGGAGAGCATTATGCTAAGTGAAATAAGCCAGGTGGTGAAAGACAGACACCATATGATCTCACCTATAAGTGGAACCTAATCAACAAAACAAACAAGCAAACAAAATATAACCAGTACCATTGAAATAAGAAACAAACTAATAGTAACTAGAAGGGAGGAGAGGGGGGGAAATGGGGGAAAAGAAGGAGAAGGGTTAACAAGGAAAATGCATAAAGGACATGCACAAAGCCAAATGGGAGAAGGTATGAGGGTGGGAGGTGGGGATGGGTGGGGCTGGGGAAAATGTTGGTGGGAAAATGTTGACAAAACAAAACAAAACAAAAAAATAGACAGGGGGAGGTTAAGAATAGTATAGGAAATTGAGACCCCCGAGAACTGATATGTACAACCCATAGACATGAACTAAGAGGTGAGGAGGATGATGGGATGGGGTGCAGGGTGGAGGGGATAAAGGGAAGAAAAAAATGGGACAATTGTGATAGCATAATCAATAAAATATACCAAAAAAAATAGCAAGTATTTAATGACTTGAGGATACTTGGGAACACTTTCTGAGGCCAGAATAGATAAATATTTAGATAAATGTCTTCCTAAAAGTGAACAAGTTTTGTAAAATTTAATCAAGAATATCTGCAGTGATCTTATTAATTAGGGTCGGTGCTTACAATAACTTAATGCCTGATTTTCTGTGGAAAGGACTGCACAATCGAACATTACTGACATGCATCAAAATATTTAGATTCACTTTACTTTTCAAATCATAACTTTAAATATATAAAATTGATCAGATCACAGATACATGTTTAGCTGCCAAAATTTTTATTCCCATGATTTCTGTCCTATTTACTTTATCATTCGTAGCAATTTATTGTCTCTGAGTTTTTTTAAAAAGCAAAATTGAATGATTCCCAGTAATCAGGTTGAAATTGATTCACCTCTACAGCCTAAAAACTTCACAATGACTTCAGTATTGTTTATAACATTGAGGCTATAAATAATGTAGGTATTTTTGCATCCTATAATGACATAATGATGTCTAACTACAATCCTGGCTATCACTGAATTTCTTTTTCATTTCTCTGTATTATTGCAAAAATATTTTCCCTTTGTTCCAGCTTATTTACACTTGAAATTTCCTAATTCTAGACATCATTTTGATACTTCTCTAGACCATTCTTCTCAATTTGGACCGTGGGCTGCCTTTCCATTGCCTGGGTTCCAAATGGCCAGCAGTGTGAGATGCGCTCTGAATCCCTGTTATCTATTGTCCTTCTCTGTAGTCTATTTACCTCCGCTAGCTTCACTGTAATGTCCACTGACCCATCTGGCCAAAGCAGTTTCTCTGATCATCAGAGGAAGTGGGTATAATACACACAAAAACTTACTCGATTACTCCAACTGACATATGATAGGTCTCTTAACCTTATTATAACCAAAACTGAACTCATGATTTTTCAGATACACACCTCCTTTATGTCAGTGTACCCTATCTCGTTTCACAAGATAGAAAGCCATTCAATCAAACAGTCTCACTGATTCAACCTCTTAAATATTTGTTGAATCTGTTCACTTTTTTCCTATTCCATCAATGTATCTTCATCTAAGTTACATTAACTATTGCAATAACACCCTAACTAGTTTCCCCACTGTCATGAGTGTTTCTCAGCAATTCATTGTCCATAAAATATGGTTCACTCATGCCTATAACCAGCAGTGGCGGAGAGTCAGAATCCAGGCTGTATAATTTGAAATCAAGCTCTGCTACTTACTTCCCTCATAATATTTGCCTAGCACCCAAATATCTCAATTTTCTCCTCTACAAATGGAATAATAGTAAAATAATAATCCCTTGGCAGGACCGTAGTGAGAAATAATGAGTCATTAAATGAAAACATTTAAGAGAGTTTCTGACTCACAGTAAGTGCTTAAGAAATATCGACTACCATCATTTCATTGGGCTCTTGTTTTTACTAAATGCTTACTCTAGAAGATATCGATCTAGTACCTGTGGCTAAGCAAGTGGTATAAGTTGGTTCTTCCTTCCTTCTGCATATTTGGGGCTTGTCAGAACTGCAGGACTCTTGGAGCACAGCTGGAGGTATTAATTCACCTAAAAAGACACTTCTGTTATACTTTCTAGACTGGACTATGTATGCTCATTATGTTTTTCTTAGAAATTACCCTCTTCTACTAGCTTCAAGTATGTATGGTCTACACCCTCAGAGTCATACTCAGCCAGTTATAACCAGCTTCTAGTGTCCCTTGGGATTCTGATAATGACCTTGACACCACTCAAGAGCTGAATAGCAACAGTGACTAACACAATGGACATGATGTTCTCCTTTGAATGAGAGGCATAGATTGAATGATGGTATTAGCCTGTTCAAGATGATTTCCTACTGGTTAGCATTCCAGGAAAAGAGTTAACATTAAGTAAAGCCAAATAAAGCCCTGGGGAAAAGCTAGCAATGACCTTTGGTTTAACAGAATCGATCTAGGTTAAACCTCCAGGTTTCTCCCAACACAAATTCTGATATAGCAAAAGCTGCCACTACTATGCTAGATCACATAATTGTGACCACAACGATTGAACCCCAGTGTCTGATCATTCCAAAGAAGGGGTTGGTGTTTTATCTAACTTCTAATACTGAGATGCCAGGATAAGGTTAGAGCCAAGCTCTACCATGTTGTACTGTTCTTATGTCATAGCCCTGACAATACCAGAAAGGGGCTACATTTACTTAATTGTGCAGCTTAAGAGACCCACAGCTCAGGAGAAGGCCACTTTTCACCATCTGAAATGCCTGTGTGAGAACTCTGCGTGCTGCCCTACAATGGGCAATATGGACCCATATGCGCTCTAATGCTGAGCTTCCCTGTTAAGGTTGTTCTAGTGTCTGAGTGAGTGCTGTTTCCCATTTGCCCTTGTTAAGACAAGGTAGGGGAGGTATTTTACACTGCACTTTCCAGTTGCAAATTTACTGTGTACAGAGTTTGTAGGACAATCCTCATAGATGCAGTTACTCTTTCCACATACAATTAGGTCTTATGTTCTTAGATCCTTTACATATTAATGTTCCTATAAAAATATACAAAAAAAGAAACACAAAGTGAAGTACAAGCAATAAAATGTGGTAATTCTCTATAATATCCTTAATCATCATATTGCTAAAAGTGAGCATGTGACAAAAAAGGTAAACTATCTCTATAGGAATTGTGTTGAATCTCCAAATTGTTTTGGGTAATATGGATATTGTAATGATGTTAATTCTTTCTATCCATGAACACAGTATATGCTTTCACTAATTTGACCTTATTTGATTTTTTTCTTTAGTGTCTTATAATTTTCTAAGTACAGGCCTTTTTATCCTTGGTTAAATTTATTCCTAAGTATTATTTTTGATCCTATTGTAAATGAGATTGTTTTCTTAGTTTCTCTGTGATAGATCATTATTGGTATATAAAAATAAATCTGATTTCTGGATATTGATTCTGTGTCCTGCTACTTTAATAAAGTCATTTATCAGTTCTAGTAATTTTTCAGTGGAGTCTTTAGGGTTCTTTATATACAGTATAGTGTCATCTGCAAATAATGTCAGTTTTACATTTCTTTTCCAATTTGGATGATGTTTTGTTTCACATAACTGGAACAAATATTTCAAAAACTTACATGCAACCACAAAGGACCCCAAATAGCCACAGAAATCTTGAAAAGAAGAATAAAATGTTTCAGAAATTACACAACCTGATCTCAAATTATATTACAAAGCCATAACAATCAAATCAGCATGGTACTGGCATAAAAACAGACATATAGATCAACAGAACAGAATAGAGAACCAAGAAATAAATCCATGTCTTTTTCATCAATTAATATTTGACAAAGGAGGCAAGAATATACAATGGGGTAAAGATACTCTATTCAATAAATGGGATTGGAAAAGTTGGACAGATACATGCAAAAAATGAAACTAGGCCACTTTTGCATACCACACACAAGAATAGATTCCAAATGGATTAAAGATTTAAATGTTAGATGCTAAGCCACAAAAACACTAGAAGAAAACATAGGTAATAAAACCTTGAACATTTTTTATAACAATATTTTTGTGATATATCTCCTTGGGAAAGGAAAACAAAAAAATAAAATAAACAAATGGGACTACATCAAACTAAAAGATTTTGCACAGCAAAAAAAAAAAAAAAAAAAAATCCAAAAAAATGAAAAGACTACCCACTGAATGGGCTGAATGGGAGCATGTATTTGCCAATGATACATCTAAAGTGTTAACATCCAAAATTTATAAAGAACTTATAAAATTCAACATCAAAAAGCAAACAATCCAATTAAAAAATGGCCAAATGACCTGAATATACACTTCTCGAAAGAGGACATACAGGTGACCAATATTCACATGAAAAGATGCTCAGCATCATGAATGATCAGAGGAATGCAAATTAAAACCCCAATAAGATGTCACATCACACTTGTCAGAATGACTATCATTAATAACTCAACAAACAATGTTGATGAGGATGTAGAGAAAAAGTCACCCTTGTGCACTGTTAATAGGAATGCAGATTGGTACAGCCACTGTGAAAAGCAGTATGGAACTACCTCAAAAAATTAAAAATAGAACTGCCTTAAGATCTAGTGATTCCACCTCTGGAAATATATACTTAGACATTTAAAACACTAAATTGAGAGAATCTATGCACCTCTATATTCACTTCAGTGTTATTTACAATTCGAAAGCAGCCCAAATGTCCATCAGTTGACAAGCGGGTAAAAAAGTTTTGGTTCATTTACACAATGCAATACTACTCAGCTGTGTAAAAAGAAGGAAAAGAAGAAAAAATGAAACTTTATCCTTTGCAAAGGCATGAACAGACCTGGAGAACACTATACTAAGTAAAATAATCCAGTCAGAGAAAGACAATTACTATATGATTTCACTTATATGTGGAATCTAATGAACAAAATAAACTAACAAAATAGAAAGAGATACATAGATACAAAGAACATACTGATAGCTGTCAGACAGGAAGAGGGGTTGAGAGGCTTGGTGAAAAGGTGAATGGATTAAGCAAACGCCTCTCCCTGCCAAAAAAATACCCAAAAAACTCATAGACAGATAACAGTACAATGATTACCAAAGGGAAAGGGAGTCAGCCGAAATGGAAAAGGGCATAAGAGGGGTAAATGGTGATGGAAGGAGACTTGACTTGGTTTGGTGAACACACAATACAATATACAGATGATGCATTATAGAATTATGTACCTAAAATATACACTATTTCATTAACCAATGTCATCCCAATAAATTCAATAAGTGGAAAAGAAAAAAGTAAAAATAAATATCAAAATTAAAAGGTAATGTATATTCTTTTCTGTTAGGATCACTTGTTTGGGATTACTCTTTATTGATTTTGCTTCCTTAGTACTTCCTTGCTTTGCTTTCACAAAAACAAAGGATAGGCCTTTATATACAAGAGTGTTTCCAACTCCAACTGTACATTAGAGTCAACTGGGGAGCTTTAAAGATCATTGATGCCTAAACACCACCTTCAGAGATTCTGCTTTAATTGGCCTGGGGTGGGCCAGGGCAATAGTCCTTTTTATATTGTTCTTTAGATGATTCTATTGTGCAAGAAGGAAATGAGAAATGCTGACATGGAGTTTAAAACTTCAGGAATGAACTTTGTGAGGACTTTATAAGCATTTCTTATTATAGAGAATATGTTTCTATAGCCTTGTATACTAGAAGCATGATGCATCCACATGTTAGAGCTTCAGTATTAAAAAATGAGAAAATAATTTTGTGCTACCAGGACAAAATGAAAGAGTGAGGTTTTGGATCACAAGAGAATCACATTTTTGGAAAACTGACTAGAAACTAAATAGTCACCTTAATTTTTTGTTGAATGACTTACTATTTGTACTGAAGCAGTTCTTAAGTTCAAGGGATATGACTAATGTCTAGGGCAGAGAAAAGAAATATATGTCCAAATCTAAAAGCCAGAGGAAATTGACACACAACTATATGACCTGATGAAAAATTGAAGCAGATAAAAAAAGCTTTCTAGCATCTTTTAGATGAGCTCATTGACAGGGAAATATTTCATATCGAAGTTTTTTGAGGAGAGTGATTTTTTTTAATGTGGCCGTTCTACTTTTAAATTGAAGGGAAAAATGTACCTTTTTATCTGTTATCGTTTGGCTTTGGAAAGGCAGTGCTAAAACTTGATAAATTTTAGCTTTCAAATCTGAGCATCTAACTTTGGCTCAAAAAGGCAGAGTGTGAGCGTGCAGTTCTGGCATTAGAGCAAACAAAGCCTCAGTTCTGGTGCCAGGAGCAAGTGCACATTTCAAGCCCTATCCTGGGAGCTGGCACGTACCTTCATAAATTCATTGCCCTCCATCTGTGTATTGTCGCTCAGCTCCCCAGTCAAGCAGTGGGTAGAGCTTCGGTGACACAGATGATGTCCTTGGTTCTCTTATAATTTATTACTCTTTGAGTTCTCAGAACAAAGGTCATATTTAGTTCGGATCTATAGGAGTAGGCTTTTTTTTTTTACTTTCCCTTTTCTCATTATGCTTGGCTTTTTCTTTTATCTTGGGACTCAGCTTTTGCTAGAATTGGAAATAAATTTTTTTTCCCTCTCCTTCTCAGCTTGCCCTTGACTGCTATGGAAACCGAAAAAAAGCTATAGAAATCCCAGAAAACTGATTTTCTTCCTTGGACGAAAGCTAGGTGGAGTTACTGGAGGTCTTTTAAATCCAAAGTTATGTTTAAATGACAAAAGAAAAGAAAAGAAATGTAATTTCTATTGAATTGAATTCAAATTATTTTGGCTGTTATATGCGGGGGAGGAGGGTAGGTAAACTAGCAATATTTGTCTCTCAAATATCACCATAAATATCCTACATTAATTGTAATAAGCAACAAGAAAGAAATAAAATTTAGACAGATGTTATCCCTATAAAAAGGAAAACTACAATTCACTTAACATCTTTGTGGAGGTAAATTGTTGTTCTTTTCTCAGAAAATGCCAGTTTCCAATTTCTTTATTTCTTTTACTTACTGTGGAATGTGATGTTACCAAGTCATCCCCAATGAATAATACTACTACAAGTGTGCCCTTATTCCACTGTGACAAGAAGTCTAATGCAGAGATATTATAAGGTGAGGTGGGAAATCAAATAAAATGCTTGTTTGTATTTTGAAAGTGTCTCTCAGATGCTCCGCTTTGCCTCTGTGCCGTGCATAAGTTACCGAGATCTTGTGCTGTCTGCTTGTGTGGTTATAATAAAACGGGCACTCATCACTGATTTGGAAATCATTTGGTGTTAGAAGTAAGAAGCAAATAAATGCCCTAGAATAATAGATGAAAAATAAAATATTTTAATATGAAAATTCTTGTTTTGTTAGAGCCATTTATTTATGGAGATAGATACAATTAAAATAGTTCCTCAGTAAGCAGTTAATGTCTCTGTTTAAAACAACATGGATAAAAATTTTACACCCAGATGAGTTGGTTGACCATTATCATCATCATCATCATCATCATCATCATCACTGTCATTTGCCAATGGATTTGTCTACTAATTTAATTATTTTAATTATTTCACCAAAGTTTGCCATATTTACTGTTTTAACCCTAGAGGAGCAATTTTCAACCAGTGTGTTGCAAGAATTTTCAGAATATGCAATACCTTTCTGTTTAACCTTAGGCGCTGACCTTTTTTCCCTTAAATTTTCAAATTTAAAAAATGACAACAGCCACCGCAGTAGCCTTCCAGTGTGAATGAATAAAAATTATCCTATTTTTGGTCAAATCAGAAAAAAAAACATAATATATATTTCAGCATGCCACAGGATTTTAGTAATTAGTTTATATGTGCCATGAGATGGAAATGTTGAAAATCGCTTCATTAGAGATAAGGAAACTGAAGCCCATAGAATCGAATTGACTAGCAGGTAGAAGTGCAAGGATTTACACCTAGCATTCTGGGACAATGCTCCACAACCTTACTTGTAACAGCGATTATAAAATAATTGAAATCATTCATTCACACACACATAAAATATTTACTTGTACTAGATGCTAAACCAAATGTGTTGAGTGTGTTGAAAACTCACACATGGAGCTTAGGGGCAGTAAGTCATTGTTATGATAGATACAGAAGAGTGACATACTCAGATGTATACTTTAAGATCACTCTTCCAGGTTTGCGGAGAATGTTTGGGGAGGGCTATGAGAGCAGGGACGTTAATGAATTGGAAAACTATGGCATCAATCCGTGCAACACCTTATGTTGACCTGAACAAAGGTTGAAGAAGTAGTGATCAGAGGGGTTTTGTTCTTTGAAGAGTAAAAAGGGAGGAAGGCTACTTTCTGAAGGGTGTGAAGGTAGTAGAAGGGGTAGGAGTTGTCACGAGAAACATAGAATCAAGAACAATGGCTAGGGTCCTTCTTGAACAATCATGTGGTGAGTAAAACAATTTATGGGCTGGAGGACACAGGTGGGTTGTGAATCAGACTTTCTCTATAGCACAAGGTTGATATGTTTGAGACATCTTTCCAAGTAGTGATATCAATGAAACAGCTTATAAGTGAGCATAGACACCAGACAGAAGTTAAGGCAGAGATGCGTATTTGCTAGCCTCCAGAATATGGAACAATGGGGAGCAAACTTGAACTGGCAAGATGGAAATGACAAGACTATCTTTTGATAAGTGGTGGGTAAAGTAACCTGATTGGAGTGACTTGTGACTGGGATTCAAGAACATGGAGGATATTCTACTAACAAACCTTTCCAAAAATGTTCCTAAAATGAGGATCAGTAAACAAGAAGGTAACATGAAAATGTCAAGAGTACTTCCTATTTTTTTACCATAGAAGACAATAATCATGGTCACATGCTAATAATATGAAAAGAAGATTACATAGAGTAGATGAAAGAATGCACTGTACACAGAAGATTCCTAAAGTAGAGGAGCTTCTGAAAACAGGAGAGGTGATGGGGTTCAGAGGAATGAGTTCACACCTGGCATTTGACAGGAGAAAAGATTTTTGTCAAGGGTAAGAGAAGAATAATGAGGTAAGAGGTGCATACGAGTGGAGGTGATAGAAATATGAGAGGGCTTCTCTTTTGTCAGCATCTATCATTTAAAAACCACCATTTATATACCAGGCATGTTCTAAAGGACTTCACATGCATTTTCCATGTAAGTGAGAACACTAGCGTTGATAACTTCTGTCTACCAATGAGAAAGAAGCATAAAGAAGATAAATAATTTTTGCAAGATCATAAGGTTGGCTCTCCTGAAAGTGTCTAAATTTAGCCTATACTCTTACTCATTAAGCTAAATGGCCTCCTGAAAGAAAGCTATTAGTGGGAAAAGCAAAGGTCTGGGTTTTGTAAGAGTTACAAGATGATTTCAGAATAAATGAAAAGAGTGTAAATGAAAGGATCACAAATAAGGTTTAGAAATCAGAACTGCTGGTAATGGAAGGAATTTAATTGAGCAGTTAGTGATTAACTTCATTGTGTGGTGATTACACACATTCATATATACACATATACATATACATATTTTATAGGGAAATATTATTTGTAAACATTATGGAGATGTAATTGATTTCCACCAATTTTATGATAACTATGAAATGTTATATAACTATGAAATGATAAACAACTATGAAATATTTGTTTTTCTCGATTTTTAGTGTTTCCCAACAGAATTCAAGCCCGTAATAAATTTTGAATTATTTTTTTTTCTTTTGTTTTCCTCTGGAGTAATTTGAAAGTAAATCTGAACTCTATCATCTGGACATCTCTGTGTCTAGGAGACTTTAGACAAGATGTTTTATATTTTAAGCCTATTTAATTAAAGTAGGATAATAACAGAACTTCATCAGTAGACCACTGTGATATTTAAAAGACAGACATTAAAATACAAGTGTAAATAGCACTATTGCTGTTGATGATATTGTTATTTATAATTAGACTCCTGTCTTCCTTCTTGCATCCACTTTATTCACTCTCAGTCCATTTCCCCATTTCGGCCAAAATGATATTTTAGAAACTTACTTTGATTATATCACTCCCATAACTAAAACAATTTAGTGGCTTCCCATTCCTGTCCAGATAGAATCTGAAACTCACATTAGCCATCAGACTGACCCTAACTCTGTGCTCTCCCTTTTCATGGCAACCTTGTCACATGGTGTTTCCTTTGTTTGGAATGTCCTATACATCTCCGATTCCAGTTCTTACCTCATCACTTTACCAAAAATTTTATTTCCACTTTTGAGTATTTTATTTCAAAAGCAAGGACTGACTCACTAATCTGTACCCCCGCACCCTGTATGCAGTTGCCTCAACAGAGGCTCAGTTCTGCAGACATCTGCAAAAGAGACAGCAAAATCAGTGCTGAATGAGTTTATTCAGAGGTTGCTTTTGGAAGGAAGTAAATATCTGCTGAGTGAATAACATGATTAGTCAGAATTCTGTGAGGCTAACAGTTGCAGATCAAGGTCTCTCATGATCTAAGATAGTTAGATCTCTGCAGTGGGAGCTGGAAGAGAATATATTAGAGGAATACTCTGGGGCTTGAATTCAGTCCAGGGAAATCTCTGGTATTTTGTAATGAACCATGGTGATTGAAGCTTCTCACCTGTCTGATGGAATTACTGAAGACATTCCTGAGTTTTCTAGTTCCGTTCAATATTCTTTAGATGAATTCAGTATACACCAGGCTTTTGAGAACTGAGAACCATCAACCCAGATGATATTAAACTAAACAATCAAACATCCAGGGAAAAAGGAAACTGTATGAAGAATTAACCTCTGAATGTCCCTTCATAAATGATAGTAATCATGATAACAATAACAATAGCAGTTAATATAAATCTATCCAAAGGAAAACAGATGGCAATGTTAATCTATGATAAGAATCACATTTACTTTACACAGATTTTTTTATTTCATTAGGTGTCCTAAAATGGGAGTAATTTTGTAAGTAGTATTAATTTCCAAGTAAACTTCTTAGATTAAAAAGTGAGAAGGAGGGGGTTATGGTGGCTTCAGTGTGGTTTGGGAACAGGCACCAGTGTCTAAAACTACATTCATAAAATGTTGGTAAAATTTATACCTTTTTTTTTGAGACTTGTTTTACTTATCGAGTGGATAATTATACCAGGGACACACATACACACACATACACACAAAGTAGCAAGAAAAACAGGTGAGTGTAACCTGCGTGTTTAGTAGTTCATCCACACAGCCAGCTGGCATCCATCTGTCTGTCCTCAACAGATATTACTTGTATATCTACTGTGATTCAACAATGTAATAATTTCTAGTTATAAAATGGTGACTAAAATAGGCAAGAATAGAATCTAATCTAATGAATTAAACCATAACAATTTAAAGGAAACAAATTCACAAGGGAAAACTTATTTTAAAAACATTTCTTTCTCCCCCTCTCATCCTTTTCTCCCTCTACTCCCTCCTTCCCTTGCTCCCTTCCTTTCTTTCCTTCCTCCCTTCTTTTCTTTTGCCATCATTTTAGGATTTTCTTCTGATTTCTTTTCTAACCTTTCTTTCTATTGAGGTACCTCCAACATTGTTTAAAAACCTCCATTTTCACATCTGTCTTCAGTTTGTTTGTATTTAATTAACATGATCATCACAACAATGTCTAAAATGAGTGCCAATTTACACTAAGGACCTAAATTCCCTTTGTACGATTAAAGAACATGGGTTTTAGTAAATGCATTTTGTAATATTTGTCTATGTATATCTCCTTTTTTCCCCAAATTCCTTGAGATGTATTTCAAACAGTTTATGTTGCAAAAAAGTTACCAGTGAGTAGGTGACAGGAAACATTGTCAAGCTCACTCATTATATATCTCCAAACTCATAGATAGAAACATATACATTTAGGTAGGATTGAGAGACTAACTTTTATGAAATAAATAGAAAACATTGCCTTGTGAAGATGAAAGTAAGAACTCCACAATAACATGAATAAAAAAAATAATGTCTTAATCTGTTGGTAATTTTAAATTAGATGAGGGCAAAATATAAATATTAAAGAGAATCACAACAGTGCACAATATGATTTTCAGTATAGCATTATACTTTTTATATCAAAAAGGCACTGTGTCTTATTTCAGTTTGAAGAACCAGTTAATTCAAGGATGTGTTTTTGTATATACTGTGTTTTTATCCTACACGTACATATATACCTATGATAAAAATTAAATTTTCATTTATGTTATAACTGATAATTAAGTAGAACAATTATAACAGTATACTATAATAACAGTTATGAGAATGTCATGCTTCTCTCTTTCTCCCTCTTTCTCTCGTATTTGCTCTCTCTCTCGAAGTACCTTACTATACTGCGCTCACCTTTTTTCTTCTTGTGATAATGTGAGATAATACAATGCCTACATAATGAGATAAAGTGTGGCAGAATTTTCCATTTAATATTTTCGAACCCCAGTTGAGAGTGTATAACTGAAACAGCGGAAGGCAACAGTGAGGGGAACGGGGGACTACTGCACCCTTTACTGATGTTCTAAAAGATAAAACACATTGTGTCCTTTAGGTGTCTGTTCACATCATGGGTGTCCTTGAGCTTCCAATGCAGACCGTGTGGAAAAAGACACAAAGTTTGACTCTTTCGGAAGTGGTAAATTCTCTCACGTTTTAACTATTTATTTATTCATTTATTTAATTTTAAAAGATTATATATATTTATTTTTAGAGAAAGGGGAAAAGAGGGAAGAAAGAGAGGGAAAGAAACATTGATATGTGAAAGAGCCAATGATGGGTTGCCTCACCAATGCACCCAAATGGAGACTGGGCCCACAATCCGGGCCCGTGCCCTGACTAAGAATCCAACTGGGGACTTTTGGCTTTGTTGGACAGTGCCCAACCAAGTGAGCCATGCTGACCAAGGCTTTAACATTTTTTAGTGTTAGTCTGCCAGTAGAACTTTGACAGTATACTGAAAAAGAACACCTCAGATATGAATGCTAGATATTGAATCCATCATATATAACTCATACACATGAATCTATAAATTATTCACTTTTGCTTGACTTTTTTTTATCCAAACTAAATCACATAAGTATAAATATAATTCCAAACCAAAACTGAAAAGACATATTTAATACACTATTTTAGTTTCCAAAAATCATCCTTTGTTAGTTCTTTTCTTAGTGTGGACACATCTCCTTCATATCAAATAATGATAGGCCATCAAGGTGAAAGTTAACTCTACTGAGATATCTTGAGCTTTGTTATTGCTTTCTGGAAATATAAAAATGGTTAATCAATGGTATCATTAAAGTATTTAATAAATACAGGAAGATAATAGTTACAGTACATAGAGCAATTTTGTGGAACTGTATTTGAGACTGAAGACAAACTGAGGCATTGAGCCGTTGAATAAAAGAAAATGTCTTGCTTGAGTCAAAAAGTATAGCAAAAACTACAATGTACATAATAGTATATTTTTCTATATTTTTCAATATACATGGGGAAAAGTAAAATTAAAAATTTAAATTAAAAAGGAGAATTAAGACTTTGTAAAATAGTTCTGAACACTTCTCATGAAAAACAAATTTATTGATAAAGGATGCTATGACTCAGAGGAGTCAACTAATATTAAGTTTCACAAGTTGTTATTTTCTAATAGTTTAATGCCTCAATCATTAATTGAATTCTTTAAGCTTATGTTAGGTTAGCAGCCATTGTTTCTTATAACCTGAAAACTGGGAATGTGATCATCTTTTTTTTTTTTATGAGATTACAAACTCTTTTCATCTTTCTTCAGTAAGTTAATGCACTTCTAATTTAACTCTGCCAACAGATAATCATCCCTCTGGGAGGGCACAGCCTCCAGACTGGAGGCAGGGCAGACTAACAAGGCCCAAGCACTAATTTAGGTGGGGGTTATGATATTTAGCATATATTATCTTCTTTCTCATTTTTTTCAGAGCCATCTCGTCAGTTCTGTATGATTTTATCAATTTTACAAGTGAGAAAACAAATGTTTATGATGTTCAATTAATGTCTGCCAAGCCATCAAACATACTGGGAATTATGTATGTGTATAATTTTAAAACTTTCAGACATGAATAACACTAAAACTTGTATGTGATGGGCTCTGACAGTGAGGTCCTCACTGCAGTTGCACTGAACCGAGATCCATTATCAAGGATGGGGAATGAGCCCTTAGCCCAGCTGCAAATCTGCAAGGAGAAACCACGTGGTTCTCAGTACCTGGGCATCTGATTTAACCTGAGATTGTCCTAGTAAAAAAGAAATAAACAAAGAGGTTGAGATAACCTTTTTATGCATATAAAAATAATAGAAAAGTTATAATCCTACTAAGAAATTTCCAAGCTAGACCCTGTGAACACCACAATGGTTCATTTATACTAATAGGTACACACTTGTAAACCATACTCCACATTTTTGGCCTTCTACACAAATATATTACTATTAAATGCCATGAACATGAGGGCATACCTAGTGATTTTGTTCAAAAAGTATTTAATGTTGATTTCTTTAATAAAACTAAAACACTGTAAAATATAAATCATCTTACAATATTGGATTCTAGCGAACATTGTATTACTTACACAGTTTTTGTTTTAGTTTGCAAATATAGATTTTTTAAATATTTGTAGATCTCATAACTATATGATATCCCTTACTTTTATCATATGGTGGTGAATATGCTTACAACCCCATATTGTGGTAACTTGAAATTGAAAAATTCCTAATAGTGACAAATGTCAACTTCAGCTTCTGCTAAAGAGCTATTACATTATCATCTCTCCTTCTCTTTCTCTCTCTCTCCCTCTCTCTCTGTCTCCAAAACACTATACAACCTTTCTTATTCCAGGGAATTCTAGACAGATTGAACTTAGATACTAAGACAGCCATATACACCAAAGATATATGAAGCAAAACTGTGAGTAGATGGATTCGATCTATAGTTAATTGGAAATAAAAACATGATTAATGACATATTTATAATGTCATATGTAAATATGATATTATTTTAAAGCATTCATGGAGGATTTTAAAGAACAGATTTCACATATAGCCATTAAGATTCATGAATAAAAATGTTGAAGCTATACTTTAATAGTATTTATACAAATATAGAAAATCAACACTGTTATACTTGACTTTTGAAGAGTCAGTATAAAAAAAGTAGAGAGAAAAAGAGAAGGGAGAACCCACGAGCCCTAGGTGGTAACCCCAATCACTAAAGGAAGATTGGCCTCCCAGATGGGCACTGAAAAGAAAAAGGTGGTGGTGGTGCAATTGCAAAATGTTCCAATATCCGAATTCCATAGTCTCAATTGTTTTATTGTTTCCTTTCTGTGAAAGATAGAGTGTGGTTTCTAACAGCTGACTGATGTCTAAAGTGGATATCATTGCGAAATGAGAGAAGAAATAACAGAAATAAAATAACTGGATCTAAATTGTAATATCTCTTAAAATATATTAGTCAATTTGATAACATTCTGATGGATGAATCAAAAGTGTGTTAGAAATTAATCTTTTAACTTATTATACCACAGCTAAGTATTGAGCCTCTAAAGTAAGACACATCTGGGTTCAATTTATTTTCAAGAATCTAAAATTATGAGATTTTTAGAGGTAATTAACATCCTACACTTCACTTCCATCATCTATAAAGCTGCTATAATAGTACATATCTCAGTGCATTATTTGATAGATAAGTGACAGATTAAAAAGTGTTTCTTACAGTGATTGTGAAAATTAAAAATATTTATATGTATTTTATTAGCTTACTATTTTGTGCTCAGTAAAATCTTAATGCATTTCAATTTGTGTTCTTGATCACAGTGTTTAGCACTTAATTTTATGTACTTGCTTAATTTTTACCCAAAGCATGAAAATAACCTTAAAGAGAAAAACTGTAGTGAGTTAAATGTAGTCACTAAATATACCGTCAGTAATTAGTTGAGAAATAAATGTACCATTTAAAAAAATCATTGGTTTTATTTTGTCTATATAGAAAATTTCTAGTCTTCCCCCCCAGTTCCTGGTGCTTGAACAAATCCATCTGCTACCTAATATAACAGAAATAAATGATATTAAACAAAACTTATTTTGTAATAAAAATACAGATAATAATTTAGTTCAGAAAGGCAGGGGGATTATGCTACATGTCCTGTAGATAACTAACTATGGACAATTGCTCCGTACTAGCCAACATAAACACTCTAACTGACCATGTACTGGAGGGGCCGGCTATGGACTGAATTGTGTACTGCCATAAGGCGGATGCTGAAGCCCTCAAAAAGTGGCTAAATTTGGATAACAGGTCTTTACAGGGGTGATTAAGTTAAAATGAGCTTCTTAGGGTAGGTCCAATTCAATCTGACTGGTAGCGTCATAAGAAGCAAAACTTTAGACACACAAAAAGACAACAGAAATATGCACACGCAGAAGAAAGATCATTTGAGGACATTGAGAGTACGATCATCTGCAAGCCAAGCACAGCGGCCTCGGGAGAAACGAAACATGCTGACATGCTGATCTTGGATTTCCAGCCTCCAGAAATATACAAAAATGAATTTCAATCATTTAAGCTTTGAAGACTGTGGTATTTTCTTATAGCATCCCAAGCAAACTAATACAGAATACATCCGAATTATATCAAAAGATCAGACAAAGAAGGAGGTGGGAGCTGATGGGCAGAAACTGCAAGCGTTGGGAAGAATAAGAATGCTGTGAGATGTAGGGGCCAGTAGAGGGTCTACAAAAGAAGGGTCATTAAATCAACCAATTTAAATTGTACCCTTTCTGCCTATATGATGCTCCAAATTCTCCTCTCTCTGTTGTACCTTTTTCCTATCACTGACCGCCTTACAACATGCTACCTAATGGATTTATTTTTATCTTAGTGCCTTCACATCCCCAATAGCAAGGATTGCTTGGATGTTAGTTTACTTTCCTGCCTATTTTCCTTTCAGTGATATTTGCTCAGCCTTTGGAATATGTCCATAGCACACTGGCATGCAGTGGTATATCAGAAAAAGAAAACAAAAGAAAAAGAAATGAATAAAGAAAGAAAGATAAATGAGTGTGTCCATAGGTCCAGAAAGAAAAGCAACTACAGTGCTGGCCCTGAAAGTCACAAAATAATTAACTGAACTGTAGAGTTTGGAAGAGACCTTTCCAATTCAGTCAAGTTAAACTCAATAGCAACTGCACAAAGAAAGGTTTGTCTTGAAGTAAAGAACTATTTAAAAAATATTTCTACTGATTAGCTAGCAGAAAGAAGTTTAACATTTACTTTTCTGATGCTAAGTACTTATAAGGGAATTTGTATTAGAATAATTAAAATAAGAGATAGAACACAATGGAATAAAATGAGTCCATTTAAATAATTATGTTAATTTTTGCATCTGCGTATTGTTAGGATGAAATATTATGCATTCCCAAAATTTAATCACTCATTCCCAAAATTTAATCTAGTTATGAAGATAAAAAAATAGCAAACATGAAATTACTAGAGCCTGACCAAGTAATTAGTCAATTACTAGGTGTTGAAGAACTGTCTGAAGCAATTCAAAATTTCAGAAATTGCTTCATCAAAGAAGTGAGAATTATGGATTTCTTTACACTAGCAAAGATGTCCTGGGACAAAGCCATATCAGGTAAAAAAAAAAAAAAACATGGACTATATTCAGCAGATGGATTGAAGGGATTTTGTTGGTGAATAGTGGCACAGAATGCTGGAGAGTTCCTGACCAATCCATGGAAGACACTAACTTTCACAGTACAGATTAGATATCATTGTTGAATTCTATTTGAGGGATACCAATCATTGTAATCAATTATAGGAAGAGCAATGTCATAGTATTGTCCAATAAGAAGAGTTAGCACAGAGGAAATATGTAAGAAAATAAATTGTCCTCTAGGAAAGGCAAATGGCTAGACCTGAGCTTAAGGGGTGAGATCAGGAGCACCTGGAAAGAGAAGCAGTAGGAACAGTGTCCTTGAATGTCACCAAGATCAAGCAGCTAAGGCAAACCTTCAAACAGCAGATTTCACTGTTTTACAGATCAAACGCTAGGCATGTGTTCACAACTTTGTGTACTGCAATTACACTCCGGACATTTTCCCCACTACTTCAACACATTAGCAGTTTTCTTTCCCTTCCTATTCTGTTACAAGGCATTCAATTCCTTCATAATCAACATTACAGTGGCCATTTATAATGAATAATAATTAATAATTATATTGGACCATCAGGTATAAACTGGACTATCCCATGCGAACTAGGTACCCATGCAAACTAGGTCCATTTGTCTTACCTTTCATTTTTGGTGAGCTATCTTATTTACCTGTCTCTAAAAAATCCCTTTAAATGCACAGATACTATCAATTTAATGATTTTCTTTTCTACATTTAGTTTCATTAATCCTTCTCTATATTATAGCCAATATTCTAATGTAGACTTAAGTTTTAAGTGCTGTGTGATGACAGGAAATATTTTATCCCTATAATATTTTTTTGTTTGGTTGCTCTGAGTTAACACTGTTGAGTTCATTCAGAGGATAAAATGTTCAAACCAGAGTGATACCTAAACATCGGTCACTGAAGTACTTTAAAAATTAAAGCTTAACCACTATTTGTAACTGTCCATATTTTGTGGCAATGTCCTGAGTCTACATCAAAGAAATATTTTTTTCAGGAATGTTTTTCAGAACTTTCAAAGGCTGACAAGAATCCCTACTTCACTTGAAAATTTCTAGACATTCTCTAAAACTATTGAAATGTGGAGATCCAGCATTTGTGTTTTGTTTTGTTTTGTTTTCTATGAGTTTTCCAGATACCTTTAGTCTCTGCATGGATGAAGGATGGTTTCTAGTTGAACAATTGAAATAAAATGCTATGCTTAATTTACAATTGAATTGCAATGCTCTTTTGGATATATATTTTTTTTACTATAGACCAATGAAAAGTGACAAGTTATTAAAAATATGTTGATAAGCCACATAATTACAGAATGTATTTTGTAATACCAGAAATACACTTGTGGGCATAACGTAGTATGACAATGTTTAACTATGATGTAGGAAGGGTAAGAATTTTCATGATCAGATAGGAAAATAATAATGACATCATTATCAACAGGGTTATGTTACAGAAATCAATATGTAGGTGAGAGATTTTCACCATCTGGAAAGACTGAGCTATGAGATAAAATATCTAAAATTTAAATAAAAGTTAGTTGAAACTTTAAAAAACAATTACCTGGGAGATAAATTCTTTGATTGAAAATGTGAACAGCTCTGTTTTATTTTAAAAGTATTTAAAATTAAAAACCCTACTACTATGAAAAGAACTACAGAAGCTGTAAATATATTTTATACCACTCCTTTGATCACATTAAATGACAATATTTTTTTACTGTATGTAATTTAATAATTACTCCATTAAGGTTTTTTTTCAAATTGTATTTAATCAAGAAATACAGAAAACTTCAAAGTTCCTATATTATGTGCTATTGAAATGTATATAAACCAGAATACTCACAGATGAATGTGTTATGAGCAAACCTGTTAAAGGGAACAAATGCAAAAGCCCCCATGAAAAATCTGAGACTATCCTTGGTTTTTCTGAATAACCTTGATCTAAGAGTTCTCTGCTCCAGTAACCACCTCTCTCTCTCTCTCTTCCAAGAGACTAAGGTCGAATGATTTTCAAAACCTTCATACAAGCACTGTGAGAGCACGAGGACCCTGGGACCTCTTTAGGCTAAGCTGGTAGGCTTTTGAGAATCCAGATACTAACTAGGATCTTGGGCTTTGCAGAATGAGAAACAAAATGATTCATGTTTCTACTCTTACTGCCAATTCAGATGGGAAAATCCTATGGCTTGCAGGGTTTTACAAACTTTTGTCCCACTGACAATCACTAGTAGTAACTGAAAAGATCAAGAGTGGGATATTTTAGAAAAACAGAAAAAAGAATCTTTTTTTCTCTCTCCCACTTATTCTGATATGTGTGTGTGTATATATATATATACATATACACACACATGCAAACTATCTCCCACAATATTAAACAGACATTATGTAAACTGCAAAAATATAAAAAATTATAGAAATGTAGCAGAAACTGTGACTGTATGCATATCTCATATACACCCAATCTGTGCAACTTATTTTTTCCAAAGTGGAAGTTGTGTTTTGCTTTTAATTATAAAAACAACACATTTCCATGGAACTGGAGAGCATTATGCTAAGTGACATAAGCCAGGAGGTGAAAGAGAAATACCATAAGATCTCACCTAGGAGCGGAACATAATCAAAACAACAAACAAGCGAGCAGAATAGAACCAGAGACACTGAAATAAAGGACAAACTGATAGTAGCCAGAAGGGAGGGAGAGGGAGACAACAGCATAAAGAAGGAGAAGGGTCATCAAGGAACATGTATAAATGACGCATGGACAGAGCCAAAGGGGGGTAAGGTAAGATTGAGGGTGAGAGGTGGGAGTGGGCATGGGAGGGGGTGGGGGAAAGTGGAAACAACTGTGCTTGAATAACAACAAAAATAGATTATGTAAAATTGCATTTTATGTATTATTGCAATTAACACAAGTTTTGATAAGCTGCAAATAAAAGTGGAAATACACATAAAAATAAAAATACAAATAAAAGATGAAGGGATAATTAAAATCTCACATATTCCATAATTATTGTTTTTATACATAACCTAAAAACATTTTACACATACCTGTGTGTGTCTGAATCTATCATGTTCCCTTCATGACAAGAGAGCTTTATTTGAATAATACCCTTGAGCTGTTTTTGCTCCTCATCCATTCATTCCCTAAGGGAAGATTCTCTGACTGGTGCATTTGAATTTAAAAAAAAAAAAAGGAAAGTGTAAATTGGTCTATACTTCACTCTTCCCACTTGGAACTAACTGGTCTGTAGGGATCACCTTTCTATTCCTATCAGTCATGCTATCAGTTTAGGGGAGAAAGATCTGTCCCTCACTGAAAAACTATTGAGATTTACCATATAATTGGTAAGTCTCTCCAAACTGGAAACTTAATATTACTGTCAGCTAGACTACAGAAATTAACCTCATTCTATAATGTCTCTTATAACAGAAATATCACGTTATTTTGGACTCAATTCTGCCTTACATATATCTTGCAATTGGTGCACAATCAGAGAAGGAATAAGAAGTACTAGTTTTGGATCACAAAAGCCATATGATGAAGTTACCAGTATATCCACCTACCTCTCTTTACAGAACAGGACACAGAAGCACAGAGAGCTTAAATACTATGTTCAAAGTCACACAGGTATTAAGTGGAAGAGCTTGCATTCCATTTTTTGTATATAACCTTCTACATATAACTGATATGCTATATGACATTCAAATTGTTTTTAATGATTTGATATTATAAACAAATTATATAAAATATACTAAATGTTTTTATTTAATAATCCTGACTTTCATTTTGACATTTAATTGTTTTATTTTTTTTAAGATTTAATTTATTTATTTTTAGAAAGAGGGTGAGGGAGGGCAAAAGAAAGAAAGAGAAACATCAATGTTTGGTTGCCTTTTGTGAGCCCCTTGCTGGGGACCTGACCTGCAACCCAGGCATGTGCCCTAGACTGGGGGCCTAGCCAATGACCCTTCGGTTTTCAGGCCGGAGCTCAATCCACTGAACCACACCAGCCAGGGCTCACTTTGACATTTTATACATTACTGTAAGCCACGGTTGTCCAAGTGGCATGCCAACCACTATCATTATATATTATAGACATATATATTAGTAATATAACCAATATTAACTTCACTCATACAACACATGCTCTGGTATCTCAGAAGCTCTACATCTCTCTTTCATCAGCTGGGTATTTAATTGTTCCTACTTTGAATTCTCCAATCCAGAAGTTAGCAAAATTTTTCTATAAAGGACCAGGGGGTAAACCAACTGACTTTGTAGAACACAGACTCGACTGCCACCATTACAGGCAGCCACAGACATAAATGAGTGGATTTGTGAAGCTGCGGCTCCCATGCAGTTTGCTAGCTCTGCCATATCCTGCATGTGATCCTGTCTCACATACAATCAAGAAACTATTATATTGTAGTCAGATTATAAATCATGTGGTGGTAGTTGAAGACTTTGAAGCGAGTGTCAGCACTTATGGTTTTATATAAAAAATGAGAATATTAATTTTTACATATAGAATTGTGAGGATAAAAATGAATCAATATATATGATATAATTAGGGTAGTAGAGACACATTAATGAACTTTATCAGTGCACATAGCTACAAATATTATTATAATCATTATTTACATTCCATGTTAAATATCCTGTTAATATCAAGTTATAATAAGCTGTTGAGCTTCCACTAATTTCATAAATTTAATCATTTTGTATAAATTCATAGAGCTTTCATTATTTAAAGTTTGGTAGGAGGACAAAGATTTAGATCCACCAAGGATAATAATTTCGCAGTTTCGAGGCAGGAGATAGCTAGCACAGGGAGAACCCTGTGTCTGCACTGCTGCTGCTGGCTGGCATCTAGAATCCTGGTTGCCAGGAAGCATCTTTTAGCACTTAGGTAGAATGAATAGTAAACCAAGGCAGGGAGGAGGAGGGAGACATGTCTCACCCACTCACTCAGCAGTCCTGAGCCTGGTGCGACAAGACTGTCAGGTGTTCCAACAACGCAAGAAACACTATGTTAGCACAGGAGGAGGGCAGTCCTTGGAATCCTATATATCGTTTCCACTCTCAGGAAAGAAAGCCTTGAAATCGTGTATGCATTCCAAGGTCGGGAAGGAGTAAGAGGAGGGGGTCCACAGTGCCCTAAAAGAAGCCCATAAAACAACTTTGGTTAATTGCCTACCTCTGGTCACTATCTGTTTTATGAGGGGGTCCCTAATTCTTATAGAAAGGATAGCTTTGGGTAACTGCCCCAACTTTAATTAACTGCCTCCTGTCACGTATCTGTTTTACAACAAGATGAGCAAATGGGGTCTGGAGCAAGATAAGGATTCCGGCTCACATGCCCCAACACATACCAATGTTTGGGTAGTCACGTCCTCCCAGGAAAGCTGGCACCACCTTTACCTGTCAATCAACATGTAACATCTTCACCTCCACGCTGCCAACTATTTAAGTCCTCAGAACAAAGGACCTGATGCTCTTGCCACCCCTGCTAATGCTGCCCTTAACATGCCCTGAACCTATGTCCTTCCCCACCGCCTCTACCAGGCCTGTTTTCTTCTACAAGAATTTATCACCAATAAACCCTTCTTACACGCTAATAGGCTGACCGACCTGTAATTCTTCACTGCATTGCCAAGAAGAAGCAGGTTACTTCCGACCCGGATCCCACTCTTTGTCTCCTCCTGTAACAGTTTGGTGTTTCATCAATGAGTAAAGCCCAGAAATTCTCTGTTAGCTTTCTTCATCTAATATGTAACAGGAACAAACTTGAATTTATAAACTTTCTATTATTGAGCCATTTTTATAACCAATCTCCTTAGAATGTGAAGTGGTTTTACTCGAAACTGCCATCTTTACACATCTCTGCCACAAGGTAGGATGCAGGACTATATCAATTTTCAGGGATAGAGAATAACAAAAAACTATTGAGTGTTATCATAGTAATGAACATTCAAATGTCCAGCATCTTTATGTCCCAAATAAAAGTGTTACTATTCTATAAAATCTAAACCAGTTCTTATCTATTTGCTTTCAAAAACCATGACTTATATTATAGAGAAATGTAATATTTATATTTGTCAAGACAACGGAAAAAATAATATTCTCTTGAAAACAGAAAATAACATCATAATATACAGAAATGGTGATTTATATTTATTGTCTCCTTTGTATACTTCCCTCAGTACAACTCAGTGATGACGAAGGCAATATTAAATTGATAGTTGTCAACTTATTGATTGACTGAACAAGTTAGAAAATGAAAATTAACAAATCAGAAACTGTAACTAAGACACTTTAGGATAGGTGACTGGAGTATTTTAACAATGTTAAACAGGAAGAATTTTACAAAAAAAATACTCTTTTTTTTTACATTGAAATGATCATTTATGACTTTACAACATAGCTTGTCTCTATCTCTTTAATATCAAGAACTTTTATTTCCTATTGTATTTTACATGCTTGATAACTCCTCAGACCTTGTTATTCTCTGTATAAGTAGAGGGTAAATATTATTTTCCCCTCTTTGTAAATGAGAATGCTGAAATCTAGAGAAATTAAGTAACACGTCCAAGAAGATCATATGTCATACAGGTGATGGAGGCAACACTTGAATATAGGTCCAATTCTAGTGCACTTACCCTCAACTACTGCAGTGAATTTGTTAGGTAAGATAGATAGTAAGCCAAGGCAGGGAGGAGAAAGGAGACATGTCTCACTCACTGACTCAGCAGTCCTGGGCCTGGTCTGCTAAGATTGCCAGGTGTTCCAATATCACAACAACACCATGCTATCATGGGAGGAGGAACACCCTTGAAACTCTACGTATCATTTCCACTTTCTGGGAAAGAAGACCTTTGAAACTGTGTATTTATCACAAAGTCTAGAAGAGGGAAGAAGAGAGGGTCCACATTGCCCACAGAAAAAGCCCATAAAACAACTTTGGTTAATTGCCTACCTCTCGTAGCTATCTGTTTTATGAAGGGTCCTTAGTGCTTACAGAAGGAGCCCATAAATAACTTTGGGTAACTGCCTCAACTTTAATTAAGTGCCTACTGTCATGTAACTACTTTACAAGAAAATGAACAAATGGGGCTTGAAGCATGATAAGAACTGGGGTTAACAGACCTCCACACATACCTACATTTGGGTATTCACATCCCCCCAGGGGAAGCTGACACCACTTTTACCCACCCATCAATATGTGATACCCTCGCCCCCATCCTGCCAACAACATAAATCCTCAGGACAAAGGACCTGATGCTCTTGCTTTTCTCCCCTACCTTAACAAGGCCCATTCTCTTCCAAGAGATTGTATCACTAACAAACCCTGCTTACATGCTAATAGACTTGTTGACTTGTAATTCTTTACTGTGTCAGCAAGAAGAACTGAGTTTCTCCCCTAACAAATTTATTCTTAGCAAAAAAAACAGTGGTAGCTTGTATTATTCCAAGGGGAGTGGTAAAAACATTCATAAAGATGACATATTATCTTCTACAAAAATGTAAAAACAAATCATTCCAATTATACATCAGTGAACTTACTCAGTTTTGGTCTAGGACCTTTCCAGTTTCTGATTACTTTTGATTCTACATTCCACTAGCAACAGCAAAGTAAATAGTGCAGTAACATATACCTGCTATTCAATGTACTATTTTCCCATAAATTCACACACAAACATACATGGATATGTATTAGATCTAATGGGTATATGGGATGATATAGGTGCCTTGCCATTTTATACTGGCATAATCAAGAAACTGCACAGGCAAAATTTATTGGTGACATTGCATAAAAATTGTTCAGCCTGGTAATTGTTTGATGACTCATTTTCTGTACACTTCTAAAATTAGGTTGATATTTTTTGTTTGTTTTTGTTTTTTACTTTGGGTGGTGGGCCCACAGATCATGTATTATAGAAATGTACACTTGAAAACTATATGATCTTATTAACTAATGTCACCCCAATAAATTTAATTACAAAATAAAATTAAAATTAATTCTATTTCATTTGGTGAATTCGATAAGCCCCATTTTTATCTGCTCAATGATTTATTTATAAAACTCTATAATACATTTCAAAAGGATGTACATAAAATAAAATGAGGTGTACCATGGCATAGCGTATGTCAATCGAAGGTCTTTATAATTGAAGGTGGTTCTAGGCCCAGGTAGAGATGAGCCTTTGTGTTTTCCTTCTTCTCAGTTCATTTCAAATCACTTACTTCCTGATGCAGAAATTAAGTTGATTTATTGTAACAGTAACTAACTGAGTTGTCAAACCTGAGAATTTAATAGAATATTTAGGTTTACACATTGCCTCCCAGGTCAAAATTAAATAGCATTTGTTATATTACAGTTACAATCCGTCTATTTAAAATTTAGTTTTGCAGCACATGTAGCAAAACTATTAAGTTTTTCTTGTTTTAAGGTGAAGTGATAGTATAGTCATGTTCATAAAGCCAAAAGAAATTGTTTCCAGCATATAGTTCCTATTTTCTAAAGTATGCCTCAATGATAACTGAGTTACTAGTTAAAAAACAGATAATAAATGCTGATTAATGTAAAGATATTAATATAAAACATATCATCTCATAAAAATTTGTAATAAATGCATATTAATTAGTCCACAAACTTTTAAAGTAGATACAATCGAATGGATTGCTTTACTTTATACATTCAATAAACATCATTTTTATTTTAAAAAATAGATATAAAGCCATCATCATATATTTGAAAATAACTTCCAATTTGATAGTAAATTTTCTTGTTTTAATTTACTGTGATATTTTAAAGTGTTAGAATGAATTTAGATATAGACATATCTAAAGTTGAAGCAAGTTTATTTTTGACATTTCAGTTAATATCTGAATACAGTTACTTTGCATTATTAATTTAAAAGGATTTATGCATTATGAATTAAAAAGCAAACCGGTCCCTGTCTGCGGGGTGCCTGCACCTGCTTCTAAAACCAGACCCCAGTGCGCAGCGAGGCGCCCTTAGCCTGGGCTTAGCGAGTTTGGGTTGTTATTGACATAAACAGAGAAAGGCTCAATCTTGCGACAAGAGAAACAATTGGCAGTGCTTACTTTTTCATTTGACTATAATAAAGTTTTTATTTTAGAGGGTGAATTCCCAGCCTGGAGGGCGACCAAAAGATAATTTTCAGAAATTATTTTTGATTAAATTCGTATCCCAGAAAAGTCTGACTGAAGTTGGGAGATGGTTTATCAATGGTCTTTTTATATCAATTATAGTATAATATCTGTCAGATAAAAATTATGCAAGCCACAGTAATTTTAAGTTTTCTAGTAACACACTATAAAAGTAGAACAGGTGAGATTAATTGGGATACTACATAAATTTTATTTTAACAATATTCAAAACATTATCACCCCAACATATAGTCAATAAAAAGCTGTTAATGAGGTAGTTTACAATATGTTTTTCATACTAAGAATTCATAATCTATGTACATTTTAA